>JACBAH010007379.1:0-28625 GCA_014282315.1 Neospermospora avenae | reverse complement strand
CCATCAGCAATACGCAGATCGCTTACGGAAGGAAACAAAGCAAGCAATATTTCGCCTGGACTTGAAGGAAGTCGCTGAGAAGGAACTGCAGGACATACTGTCTGAACCTAGTGAACTGACGAGCGAATTTACAGATGAAAGTGATTTTGAAAAGGTCATCAAGCAGCTCGAGAAAGACAGGGCTAACAATACTAAAAATCAACAACGGAGATTGGAGAAAGAAACATTTTACTGGCCTATGATCCAGCAGCGCGCGAGAATAGTTGGTAAACTACCTAAACCCTCAGGACTAAAACAGATGTCACTCCACAAGAAAAGACTGTAGCCAAAAGGCTCATCCTGGCACTTGGATATGGCACGAGCAGGGACAATATCTTCAAATGGACATCCTACTGGGAGCTCCTATCTGACCTCCGAAACAACTGAATAACTACCTTACTTCTCTACCGGACCAGTGAATTCAAGACTTACTTCTTTCGCAACACAAAGAAACAGGACATTTTACTTGCATGGAACCAAGTCCTAGACTTACCTCTTCAGCAGCTTCGCCAAAGAGTGATAGCCCAGGAAGGAGGCGGTTTCTCTGGTAAGTGTGACATTGAGGATGACAGAATCTTCGACAGAATTCGTACCGTGCGACCCGGCGCCTGGTGTGATGATCTCAGAATCTCAGATGGGTCTGACCCAGAGCACGATAATCTTTCGAACATCCATACTTCATTGGCTACTTCTGGCCGGACAAATCAATATGTCCTTTACCAAGGCATCAAGGGCAACAGTGACTGTACCAAGTCTGTTTTCGTGAGCTTAGTCCCTTACGATGGGACCTCTGAAAAGAGAGTGATCGGGAACAAGCCTGCATCAACAAAACTTCTTTCCGTATCCATATTGGCTGCCGCAGCGCCAGGGGATTTTCTTGGTCTCTTCCCCGGAAAACTTCGCGACACAGAGCGGAGGCCATCGAATGGTATTCGGAGCCCTTTTACAGGGATCTGGTTAGACCACTCAGAGACTCCAGGTAGACTTAACCATGTGAGAGTGGGAAAGCCTGGTGAAATGACAAATGTCTGCCTCGCATGGGAGGGAGTCAATGAGGTCAAAGGAGAGAAATCTTTTTGCCAATATTAGCGAGTTCTGGTTATTGCCACAAGAGACATCCGGCCCTTTGACCAGCTGATCCGTCCTCCCTGAGGCCTTCTTGACAGGGAAGCTTTTGACTTAGTTGGTGCTATACAGGTGAGGGGTGGGGTAGCCATACAACAAAGCTAGAATATTTAATTGACACGTCACAGATTCTTGCAACAATAAATTGTACTTCAACCGTCTGTGTGACCATTCTCTTACAGTACAATATGCAGGTGAAAAACATGACTTGAGGTACTTTTGACGATCGACCTGGCAAAGACTTGATCTGCACTAGTTTATGGAACGGTCCGTAGCAGAACTCTAAATCTGGCTAACCTTGGTAGAGTGCGGGAAGGCGGGACATGTCTTGGCATCCCAGGCGCGCATCAGAAATCCAACTTCCAGATACTCGTCTGGAAGGTATCTTTCCTGAAGCGCATCACATGGCCTCGCAGGCCAACAATACCACATCCCATCTCATCCTTCTCATCCTATTCTATCCCATCTCATCCCATCCCACTAGAGACCTGCAAGTAGGCGAGTACAACGGGCTGAATAAGTGAATCTCTCGCCAGTCTTTAAGGGATTCTTGTCCAGTATCACCTCAACGATATACTGCTGGAAGCGTTACGATCTCATATAGCGCTAAAGGGTGTGCGATCTCAGGCCCTGCAGCACCTCCTTCTCACAAAGGTCACCACCCCTTTAATGTCCACGTGGCTTGTTTCAAACCCAAGCTTATAGACCACAGCACCCGGACCTATTTGAGTCGCATATTTCTTGAATTGCCTTTTGTCTTTCGCTGCAACAAACGGATTTTTTCGGAAGCCAAAATAGTTTTTGAACTCTAGCCACCAGCATAGTTCACCCAAGACAGAAATTGGCTCATCAACGCGGATGTCTGGCGTTACGGTCTCTCCTCCTTGTTGGTTCTCGCGACGGAATTTGTACCCCAGGCTAATCAAGTCCGTGCAAAAGCAATCCTCGGCAAATTTGGCTTTTGCTGCCCTGACTCGACTTTGTTCTGTTCGTAAAGCAATACCATTCAGAGAATCATCAGCCGGCAGGAGCCGTAGAGCTGGTGCTATTATCGCAGAAAGTACTGCTTCTTCAAGATTGGTTTCCACCTGCTTTGAAAGACTGTCCACAGTAGGTCGTGTGAAACGCAGACGATATGCAGTCGCAAAGACAGGCGTAACCTCGGCACGAGGAACACCTTGATAGCTGATGAGATCCTTGGGTACGTGTGCTGATGAGTTCAGGTGTTGGCTTCTGAAGGTCCTGTCACACTCCTCGCAGTCGAAGGTGTGTGCTGGAGAGTTCAGATGTTGTTGGAGAGCGTGCTGACTGTTGAAGCTTCTATTACACTCATCGCAGTCGAAGTTGTGAACTGGAGAGTTCAGATGTTGTTGGAGAGCGTGCTGACTGTTGAAGCTTCTATTACACTCATCGCAGTCGAAGTTGTGAACTGGAGAGTTCAGATGTTGTTGGAGAGCATGCTGATTGTTGAAGCTTCTATTACACTCATCGCAGTCGAAGTTGTGAACTGGAGAGTTCAGATGTTGTTGGAGAGCATGCTGATTGTTGAAGCTTCTATCACACTCATCGCAGTCGAAGTCGTGAGCTGGAGAGTCCAGATGCTGCTGAAGAGCTTGCTGGCTGCTGAAGTAGCGATCGCAAGGGCCGCACCCGTGAGCCATTGCTATTTGAGTTCCAGCTGGCTATGATGGATAGTGGAGGAGTGGAGCTAGACAATGATGCAAGTGATTGTAGCAAGTAACGTGGAGAGAAGGTAAGTGAAGAAGAAGAAGTTTAACTCAGTCTCAATATACTATATGTTGCATCCGCGATCTCCGATCTCTGTCATAATTGCTTCTTGCGGTGCAAAACTTACACCTGAACCACCCATGCATATGCGCGTCGTGGTGCGTGTTTGACGTGTTATCGGCTGACTATGTGGCTCGCATGTATGACTGTATACTGGAAGAGTATTGGATATGGCCCTGGCCAACCATATTGACCACATTTTCGAATCTGTTATCTTTTCAAAGCCTACATGCACATTTATGCTGTGTTACCAACATGCAAAGCACGATGTGTTGGCCCTACAATACTTGTTGAAAAAACCTTGCTGTATCCTTGCTCATTGCTTGTGAACCCCATGGCTAGGACGGAGATGTATCATGACCTTGGTGCCAGAAGGTAGCGATGGTAATGGTAAGCCCTTCACTATCCCTCTATTCATACTTGCAGAAGTTTGTTTTGCTGTCGTGATTATTTCAGTCACGACGCCGCCGATCGCCGCTTCGGCTGCCCCCTTTTCCGGCTACGCCCTCAAAAATTTCTTAATCAAAAGACATAGCAAACTTGCCAAATCATCAAATTATTCACAAGATATCCAGGGCTAATTACAACGTCAACGTACTTAGTACACTCCAGCACAATCATTTTTTTTTTCGCAGCACGACCTCTGGGCGAGATGGATGACCTGTTGTTACGAGGTCACTGGGAATCGCACATCGTTCTCGCATGCATAACCTGCGAAAGAGTCATTCTGGTCTCGAGGACCGGCGCGGATCGGGAGATGGCTCGAACACCTCTATCCGCGGTTCTTGCTCTTCTCCCTATCGATGGTTCCGTATCAATTTATCGAGAGAATGTTGAAGGAATAGACAGTTTGTTCTTGCCTACTGTCTGTTCTTCGTGCAGCAAATCGTCGTCGTGGACGACTTTATCGATTAGAAGAGCATTCATCGAAACATGGCAGCCTTACCTGGCTATGTGCGCATTTCTGGGTGGCGATTTGTCACTGCTAAAGGGAACGTCGATATTCATGGTGCATTATGAAAATGTCAGAGATATTATGGGCTCCGCCTGTGTGGTTCGGAGCATCGAAATAAATGCTTCACCAGAAGCTGCAGCAGAGGTCAAGCCCTACCTCCAAAGTGGTTTTCTCTAGAGCCACAAGAGGAGTGCCATCATAGATGAAGTGTCGGGCTGGCACATGTGGAGGAAGGATGCTGCTTAGATCGGACGAGCTCAATGCAAGATTATGGGAATAGTGGCGTCGCCACAGGTTTAATAGCTGATTGTTATGGATGACTGAGCACTGCATTGATGCGAGGTCTTGAAGCTAATCTTTGTCATATTTCGACGCAGGCCCATTTCAAGTTGCTGCGCTTCAGCTTTCGGCAAAGTAGCGGCTTGGTGTCAAGTCTCAAGTGTTCCAATCGTAAACCACAAGAGGAGATCTCAACAGGCCAATTCATACTGTACGAAGTATCTGCAGCCATGAGACGGGAATAAGTCATCTGGGACGTGCGGGTTTGTTCCCCATTAACGATTCCGTAAGCTGCATGCGGGATAAACGCCCTGTAGCGCACTCACCCGTGCTGGCAGGTCGTAAGTACAACTAATTCATTTCTGCTCCCCAACGTAATTCCTACTCAATGTAACCCAAGTTTCCGATATATGACTCCAGTCGCAGAAGACATTTTGTCAGTCAAGTCTACCGTCCACCCAATGAAAAAGTTTCGTCATGCATTCTTGATCTGTCAGCGATACAGAATTCAACTACGGGCTTGCAATCTGTGAATCAGTGATAGGCGGTGGAGTGGCTCCAACGCTAGAGTCCAAGGAGCGATTGCTTCAAGCTTTTGCTTCAGTAGCGATGATCATTGTGTTTCTCATTTATCTAGCCCAATTTATTGCATCCTTCATAGTATTCGTTCTCACCGTGGCGCTAGCGGCTCGGCTCATCACGAAGCCCGGTTGGTAGCTGTTGGCGTTACACACTGTACTGCACTGGACGATGTCGTGCAGGTGGTGTGAGTAGCGAGTGAAAGTAGGACCCCGCTACAGTATCAGGAAGATGTTCAGGTGCCTGGATTATCGCAGGAACCCGTGTACCACTCTACCCCTTGCAGAATCTCTCCATCTTGAGAGTCAGGGAGGTCCAAAAAGCAGGCCAATCAATCATTACAATTCGGAGAGAAAGAGAAATACCAAATCTCATAGGTACCTCATTCCGATATCCTCTTTCTCTGCAGGGTTTTCTTTTATCAATCCTGCTTCTTCTCTCTGACTATCTCCCATTGTTCAAAGCAGTACCGTAAGATAGCCGCATCTTGCAATTCAGACAAGATCTTGTTGTTATCACCGTGCGTATTTAGAGTGCGATTCTTCAGCCTTTGAATAGACTTCTTGAGAGCTTCCTCCTTCACTGAATATATACGCGCTGCGGTAGTACACTGCTCAGATGGGCGAGAGAGCTTCCATTCAAGTGCTTCGCCGAAGGCGCGGTCGTAATCTGCCTTAGTAACATGCTTCAGGTAGTAATTATCAGCCGGCCACTCAGTAATCGGTAAGGAGACGAGATATTATCCCATTGGGCGTGTCTAACAGGTTTGGATTGGGCGGGCGCCATTGTGATTGATGTCCTACGGAATTATTTGTCCTTGTCGCGATGACAATAAGCACGATTTTAGGTGTGCGCCACCATGTGGCGTGGGACACTTACTTTCGCGGGACACTTGCTTTCCCCGACAATAAGCGAGCCCCGAGCTTTTTGGAGGTGGACCCGCTATCAACCTCCGCGGATAAAACCAATAAAGGCATGATTAGCTTTGCAGCTAAGGTTTACATTGGACACCATCCTTTCGAGCAACTGTCTGTACGTCAAATCAATATAAGCCAGCCCTTGGAGAGCAGTTGCTGGGACTTGTGAACATAGCGTCCCATCATGGCATCCAACACTGCAGAAGATATTTTCGATATCATAATTGTCGGCGGCGGCACAGCCGGTTCTCTTCTTACTTCCCGACTCTCCACCAACCTCACTCTTCGAATTTTAGTCCTGGAAGCCCGCTCGAATCATAACGAGGACATGGACGTGCGAACACCAGGTTATTCGAGGAGACTGCTCGGAAACCCTGACTTGGACTGGCAATTTCGAAGTTCCCCTGAGGAAGGCTTCAATGGAAGAGTAATTCTGCAACCGAGAGGCAAGCTTTGGGGTGGAAGTAGTGCGATCAACTCGCATGCGCTTGTTTATCCGTCGAGAGCATATCATGATGCTTGGAACTCATTGCTAAGTACGAAAGACGAGAAGTGTGCGAGATGGGACTGGGAAGGGATTGGGACGTACTACAGAGCGTTTCGGAGGGTACAGCGGCCAAGCGAAGAGGTCAAGCGGGAGTCGAAGATTGCAGATGCTGGATTAGAGAAGGGACATGGGCAAGGGGCTACGAAATCAGCAGGACACGAGAGCAGAGGTTCCATTCAAGCGTCATTTCCTGCCACGGCGCATTTATCCACAGCTTGGGTGGACACAATTCAAGACATGGGATATTGCAGTTCGGAAAATCCGGCAGATGGAAATGTCATTGGAGGCTCGATAACAACGAATGCCATCGACACTGTCAATGGTGAAAGAAGCCATGCTGGGATAGCTTTCTTGGAGCCGACTGTCGAGAGGGAGAACGTGGCTGTCTACAGCAATGTGCTTGTAGAAAAGATTCTGTTCAATGACGAAATGCGGAACGGGAAGCTTGTTGCAAAGGGCGTCCTCTACCAAACGAGAGAAGGTAGTTCGATGATTGCCCGCGTTCAAAGAGAGGTGATTATTTGCGCAGGAACGTTTGGATCACCTAAGATATTGGAGCTTTCTGGTATTGGATCTCGCAAGCACTTAGAGGCTGCAAAAATTGAGTGTCCATATGATATTCCCGACGTGGGCGGTAACGGCACCTCTATCCGAAGCTCTTCTCAAGCTCTAGCTGACGGATCTACCTAGAGAACCTTCAGGACCATCTCAATTTAGGTCCTTCAGTTGAAGTCCACAACAAAATCGAGACATCGGACGCTACTGCCCGTAGTTCTGGCTTGATCAAGGCCGGAGAAGCGTTGTACTATAGTAATCGCACTGGTCCTCTGAGCCAAGGGCCTTGCAGTTTCTCTTATTTGCCTCTACACGCACTCAGCCGCAAAGAAGAGGAGGATGATCTGAAAGCTCTGGTTGAGAAGGCACTTCAGGAGACATCATCTACCAGAACCAAAGGACTGAACGCTCAATATGACATCATACAAAAGTTCATCCTCGATCCAAAAGAAGCTACAACAACATGTTGTAGTGAAGTGCCTCGAATCACACGTTGGCGACTATTGATATGCCAAGCTGTCAGTCTTTACTATCTAGTCTTCCTCCATTGTCGCTGTAGCATTCTGGAGCTCTTACACTTCCAACGTGGTTGCTTAAAGGTGCGTCTTTCAGCTCTACTTTCTTTCTTAGGCACTCGAGCCACGGAATGCGCTGGGCGTAAGACTTTGACAGGCAAGCAGATTTCAGTCCGAGTATGCTATTAAATTACATCCAACCACATCTGAGTAATGGATGCTAGAAATGGTTATCCTAGCAGTAGTGACAACTATATCAACACGTCTTGGCTCAGGAACCAGATTACGAGGTCGATAGTTCCAAGGTGACGACAAAAAACGACATTCTCCAAGTCACTCTCAGCGGACCAGATCTTTTCTTGCCTGTTATCGCAATGATACTCGCTATTCAACTCAAAGATACCCGAAATAAATGATTAAAACTGCAATACCAGAAGCGCGCGCATTAACCATAACTACTAGGCGTCCTTAAAGTGCGGAGTTACATGTTTCGGAAAACCACTTCAGATCTTGCAATTCGTGGTTTCTGCTTGTCGGTGGCGAGGATATCATTATTCTACCGGAGGTAATGTTCCGGCAGTAGCTCTGACATAATTACATGGTATGCAACCGCTTTTCCAAACGCCCCACATGTCCTAGACCCATTCTCATACGAAGCACGCAGCAATGTTACAAGAAGACGGCAATCAGTGGGGTTTGCTTGTGAAGTATATCACTTTCCCATTGGTCAGTCAAGAGCGGTATTGATTCAATTCCGGATCTCATCCAAAACAAGAATCTAAGAGTATTCATAAGTTACCAAGTTATTGCACAGAGTTTAGTGGTTAGTTCATCCGGTTGATAATACTTCGATACTGCAGCTTCTCTTCAGAGAAATTCGATTACATTCCTTCAGGCTACAATCGAAAATGGGAGGGAGTCGCACCATAGCCATCATGGGCGCGACAGGTAAGTCTCCAATACGCTTAGTAGAAGTGAGAAACTGATGTATCAAAGGCCGTCAAGGAAGAGGCGTCATCGACGCCCTCACGTTCAACAAAGGCGATATTGAATATCAAGTACGCCCACTAACTCGATCCCTTTCAAGCAAACTCGCTGCAAATTTCGAGCGCGACTATCCTTTTCTGAAACTGACGAAATGGGATCCGAACGATAGATCATCGCTTCAAAAATGCTTTGAGGGATGTTATGGCGCGTTTGTCGATTCTGGGATATTTTATGAGCAAGGCATGGAGGTCGATGATTGGTTGAAAGCTGAGCTTGAGCTTGGTAACTTCATACGGGAGGCTGCTGAGGTGTGTTGGACTTTGTACCCATCCTACAAGATATTGTAATCAATGTTAAACACAATTAGCATGCACGCCTAGAACATGTCGTCTATCCGACCTTCCCATCCGTCTTCAAAGCTAGCAACGGCTCCATCAACATCCGCTTTTTTGAGAACAAGCACCAAATCGGACTTCAACTGCATGCCAGTAAAGTCCCGAGCACGATCCTCTGTCCCGGTCCTTTCTATACGGACTTCCACGATATGGGCTACGCATCGTTAGATGCCGGCACTGTAGTCTTCAGTACGCCCGCTGCGCCGGGGAAACGTATGGGGTGGTCGGATCCAGGCCATGATATTGGGTGGTTTACAAGGGCTGTTCTGGATGCTGGATATGAGAAGCTATCGAAAATGGAGAATGTGCCGGTTTGTGGACAGAGTGTTAGTTATGAAGAGCTGGCGAGTAAATTTAGTGCTGTAACGGGGGTTAAGGCTGAGTATAGGCAGTGCAGTGTCGAGGAGTTTGGAGAGACGTCGGAGAGGCAGGGCATGAAGAGCATGGAGATTAAACAGTTGGGAGACTGGTTGGCTGTTGCACCGGACCGGAAGACATGCTACGGAACCATTGATCTAGACGTTTTGGAGTTGGTCGAGAAGACACTGAATATTAAGGCGTTGAGCTGGGAGAAGTTCTTGGAGCGGACGGGTTGGAGAGGCCCGAGGAAGGAAGGAGAGCATCGATTGTAGATAGCCAAGATTCACGTTTTGAGGGGACTCAGTTTTTTCCACGTGCTCAATTCATATCACATGCGAAATGAAAACCATCCTCAAATAAAGAAATTCCGAGAATGCTTGCCACATGTATGCGAGTTTCTGCCATCCTTGGACACCCGCCAGGCAAAATGACCAGATAGACATGGCGTTAGCTGTGCTTTGTACCACATATATATAGAAGTGATTACCTTTGTAATTACCGAGCTGCTCTTATCGATGTAGCAGGTGTCCACCCATAAGTATTCGAGACCGTCCACTGCAGTTTGCTTCGCATAGAATTGTATATTTCTCCAGCCAGCCTTCTGCACGGTCTTGTTCTTGCCCTGCTTCTCTTCAAGTCATGACAACTGACTACTCTTCTCCCCAGGTATGAGAAAGTATTGCGTAGGCCAGGCATTCACCGCCAGTAGGTTTGCAAGGACAATCTCGCCATCGGATCTGCATTGTAAGAGGCGTATAAGAGACGTATAAGAGGTTCAGGGGCGTTCTCATAAGAAGCACGACTTGCATCTTGGGAAATCTGTGCAAGCACAGCAATTTTGAAATCGAGGCGTTGAAGAAGAAGTGAGCAGGATATCCAATTGTTGTTATCGGCGCCGCGCACAACGCGGCCTCGTGGCGCAATCTTGCCAGTCACTTACATAAGTGAACAGAAAGCGAAAAACGCTACATATTATCGGATAGCCTACACGGTGACCTGGAACGAAGCCTAGGACAGTTTATACCTTGGGGAAAATGGCAGCTTCTACAGAATCGAAGAGTGGTAAGATACTGCAGGCGGGAACCAGGGATACGAGACGTGTATTAAAGTATGCAAGGTCAATGGAAGAGAGACTGCTTTGTACAGCCCACCTTTTCCTCCCACCGGACGATGTACGAGAGCGGAGTACATCGCAGCTACACGTTTGGCAATGTATGGCTCGGTATCTACATAATTTGGGTCGGAGTAAACAATAGCTCCTGTTTATCAGCGTCGAACAGCATACTTGTTCTGTTTTCTATATTATTAGACAGCTTTTCCGGTCTGCTATAGCTGCTTTCATTTATGACTATGCCAGCGTGCAACTCCGGCAAACTTTTTTGATCGGATAGTACTCCGGGAAATGGATAGCTTTTTTCTTAGAGCCTGTGACATGATGCGGAACACCTCGTTCTAATATATCAGATACAATCGATGGGCACCCATTCCATATTGACGGTAGCGAGGAGTGAAGTCGGTCTCAAGACGGATGATCGAAGCTACAATTATTATTGTTTCTTGTAAGTTGCTCCATGCTCTGTAATTGTTGTTTGCGCGACGTATCTCCACAAAGCCATTCTTACGCCATTAATTCCAGCCAGCTTCGGTTGATTGAGTCAAAACCGCCATGCTCGCCTAGAAACTAGGTAACCGGCTCAGGAAGCTTGAATAAATCTTCTTACGTTTTAGACACCAGTCTTCTTATTCTAAAGAGCCTACAAATCAGTATGCACTTACACAATAACCAGTTTCATTTGGCGAAATTGTGGATCGTCTTAGCCAGACCAAACTACTGAGCTTGAAAGGCACGACACTCTATGCATTATTATTGTGCTCCACTATCCTCTATTTGTACGTTTGCACTCAAATTCTTCCAAATAGTCGTAGTAGTCTCAATTTAACCCAAACTTTATCATGAGGTATTTGCAAGCCGTCTTTAGTACAGACCTTTCAACTTAGGATTCGTTGGGATGAATTCAGCTACACGATGTATACTGTGCTCTACTCACTAACCAGCAGACGCTTAGATGAATGACGCTAAGACTAATGAAGCTGCCTAGCCTAAAATGCTAAGCTGAATTCTTTGGGGGTTGAATTGAGTGGCTGGATGCGGAGAGACTTTCTGTTTCAAGCAAAAAAACGAGTGAAATAGATGGTGTTAGAGAGGGTGGAGGGAGTGAGTAGAACTCGAAAAGGTGTAACATGAAATCTCCGCCTGGAGAGGATAGCAAGACATTCCAACTAGAAACTGAGGCGTTCTTGCAGTACATCAATGATCCGTCTGATTACATCCACAATATCCCTGCTAACCTCGACTGCACCCGGAACAGCAGCTTCATGCGGGGCTGACACGATTGATGTGTCTGCGACCTTGATATCTAGGTCACTCATTCTGCGATAGACTGGCGACCCAGCGACCTCTCTGATATCGTTGAAAATGACGCGAAGTTGAATGTACAAGCTTCTGGTTATATAATTATCGTAGCTGCATAGCGAGAGGACATCTAAATGAGAAGATGCATATGAAAGGTCTAGGCTGCTTTCTCCTCCGAAGAGCTTGAGTAGGTTTTGCGAAGCGCTTAATAGAAGTATGGAACAGGCTGTGAAGGACGTGTATCTATCAACAATGTCCTTAGTGAGAAGCTATACAATGAATCCTAATTCTGGGTAACTCACACGGAAATCCAACACCTGGATCGAATCAGATTGATTATCTATTTGGAGTAACGAAACCACTCGAGCGGATTGTCGAGCTGCCATAACGCACTGTGCTTCGATCGCTTGCAGCGTCTCGATCCTTTCCGACACGAGTGAGATATCGCCTATGCGAAACCTCCCGAGATCAATCAAATAATTCCGGTACGGCTCGGTAAACAGGCCTAGAAAGAGAACATGTAGCTGCAAAAGCGATCGCTTTGTTTGCCAGTTCAATTGTAATGGATTGGCAATACTGAGTCGATTCAACTTTGTCGATGGTGGCAGAGTACGCTGCCATTCTTGCAGGGATTCAAAATGGAGTTGAGCCTGCTTAAGACTTGGCTGACTTTGTGTCTTCAGGTCAAGCGCTATGTAAGCGGCTAATTGCCCCAGCTCACCAACACGATGTTGCAGTTCACCAGGCTGTTCTCCCTGGTGTGAATTGGCAGGCTTATATAGCTGTATGATGTTAATATGAGAAGGTAGTTGGATAATGTAATTAACACAGAATTCCTGCCCTATGTAATGACAAAGTTTCAAGGAAACCAAGTAGATATAAGAAAAGATACGTACGGTCAAGTCAGTCTCGATAATCCGCGACTCATGGTTCGTATGGTAGGCAAACCAGCTAAGCCCATTTAAGTATTTATAGCAAGATCTTGAGGGCTATGGATTGTGCAAACCTTTCAAGGAAGATGACACTTCGAAAGACGTTCCACCAGTAGCGCGCTTCCTCTTCGGTTACATTGGTCGTAAAGGATGAAGATACAAATGTCTGTCTCCCAATATTCAGGGCAGACACTCTTCGTGTTAGCTCATCAAATAAATGGGGAAAGCATCAATAGCTTACACATGAGTCTCCTTGCGCTCTCTAGACTCGTCATGAAGCGGCATATTGAGAGGCAAGCAAAAAGACGCATATGACGTAAGTCACTTATATCAGAAGGGCGAGAGATCATATAGAGGAAGGTCTGTAGGAACATCTCTTGGAATGGCGATAACTCGGAACTCCTGTCGCAGTAGCTCCCAACCGTTGCCATTACAAAAACTTCAGCTACGTGTACTGGAGCAGAGCCACCTTCGGGATGATGCATCGAGATCACAAGATTGGATACCTCCTCTGGAGCCCACAAGTAGAGAAGTGAACCACTACCATGGATAAACGCTCTAACGGCATTTGTTGTCTGATCCTCTGGTGGAAATGGAGAAGCCCTGATTGTATCAAGATCATGTTGAGGCTACTTATAATATAGTGAACTTCTTCCATCCCATATCGGATGGGTGGTATCGTGTCTTGCGACTGGCTAGCGACCTTGAATTGACCAAAGGATAGTGAATCAGTTATCTCAGCACTCTCATGTTGAATAGATTCATCAGATTTTCCACGGCTCAAGGGAGTAAGAAGATGGATAACTGATCCTACCTCGGAACTAGTTGAGCCTTTACGGCGCAGTGGCGGGGTGAGTTCTGCGCTTTGTCGTCCCTTCTTGAAGTCATCGAGGTATAGCTGGTAACTCCGGTAACTCTCTGTTTGCCTGTAACGCTTGAGGTCTTTTTTGTAGTCTTGTAAACGCTCAGCAGCTGGAATTTCCCAATGAGTAGCTTTTTCCTCATCAGAAAGTTCTCTCCAACGCTTTCCTACTTCTTTGGTAAAATCGGAGAAAGGTAAAATTTGAAGTGCCGGATCATGACGAGTATGCTCGCCGAAGAGTACAAGCAGTCTTGGGTTTGTTTGGAGCGTTAGGATCTGGTCGTGGATGCCGTAGATACTGTCTTGTCGTCCTCTCTGGCTGTTGGGAGGATAGAGAAATGCTTCTGTCTGATCCTGCGCCTTTGTGTTCGCGTATTGCGCGTTGGAGCTTCCGGCGATCACCCAGTTTGAAGCCTAGTTCCGCGAGATCATTTTCGGTGATGTCTGTTATCGTCTCCCAGTCCTCAAAACCATTTGCCGCGAGACATTCTTTATAAATATTGAGTCCAAGATCATTGAGAGCTGTACTAAGCTCGGTTAAGGTTGTAGCTTTACTGGAAGCACTGTCGTCCATCATCGTAATGTTAAGACTATAAGTCTATTAGCATGAGAATAAATCAGCATGGTAGAAAAGAAAAGAATATCACCACTCTAAGCCATGAGGGTTGGAGTAAGAAGAGTACGGGTACAACCCAATTGTTGTAGTTGTTACGTCAAATTCCTCGCTGTCATGATTAGATTGATCGAACTGATAGCGATGACGGTGCGTAGAACTGGTGACTTGGGATAGATAAGCATACCTGGTCAGATACTTCTGAAGTTCTATACTCCACACATAACTTTATCTGCGGTGGGAAACTTCTGCCTCACCTTACTCAGCCTTGCGCGCGACCGGTGCTAGCTGGCATCGATTGAAACACCTTATATCAAACTCCGACTGATGAGCATGACATATGTTTCTCAAGCCACAGTAAGCAATGAAGATTATGCTTGCTAAGGCTAAGAACCAGAGCTCCTGATCACGACTAGCTTTCAGGTTGGAGGTCATTTATTGCTGGTCAGTGCAGCTTATACGGGCAAACGGAGGATGCTGAGATCCTCCTAGCTCGTTGGTTGTGGACGGACTCGATCCAAGCAATAACTGATATCCCCCGACAAACGTCGCCAAAATGCGAGCGCCAACCAGATTCGGCTCGCAGTTGAAAGGGTGATACGAAGTATACCACACCTACATCGTCTTGTCGGTAGCCAATTACGAAAGTCCCCACTCCACTGCAATTTTTCCCGATGCTCAAACGGGTGTCGCTGTACCGTGCAAGGCGTGTACATGAGCCTGTCATTGAGATTAAGGCTTTGAGAGAGGAAAAGGAGTCACCTCCTTAATGGAAGGAAGAAATGCCTTCTAAGACGAGTTTCACTTGCCAGTACAATCATTGATACTCGATCAGGTCCACGACAATCAGATTGGAAAGGTGATGAGGAATGTGGCTACGCTATGCATGCGGCATCGGCCGCTCAGGTGGTGAACGGCCAATATGCATTTTAAAGAATCCCATAACAAGTGGCATGAACCACGGGCACGTGTTCTGCTTGTACGGAATAAATGCTCCGTTGCACTGCACTCACTGGTAAATTGAAGCACTTGATATGGACGGAACGGCGGATAAACCAAGGATACTCTTGCGCCGATTCTCCCATGCAAAGGACATCAAAAACTGAGACATGGGTGGGCACAGGTACGTGGAATCCGCTACGGAGTGATTATGGCTTGTGATGACGAAGAGCCGTCGCACACTCTGTATGAATACCCTTTGTGGAGCAGTCCGAAGTACTCCTTGGTGAGCCGACAGATAGAAGGCTTAATGATACTCTGCCAATAATGGACAGTTGGAGACGTCTTCCGTATGTGTATCCACTTCAAGGCAGCCTGGTTATGCAAGCCATAGAGCGACACTCACCAACGAGTGCTCCGTGGTGCAGCTGTGGAAGTGCTGATGAATCTCAGACTTGTCGGTTCCATCTTGCCTCCATGTGGTCCGAGTGCTGAAGGTATCGACTAGTTGCCTATGTTTACTCACTTTTGAACGTGTATGAAATTGTCCTGTACAGCCAATGTCTTTCAGGATCAGATTTTGGAATAACCTGCACGTCGATGGCCGTTCTTCCTCGCTCAGCATGAAACGGAGGTACAAAAATAGGTCAACGTTATGTTCTGGATCCTTCGCTTGAGCTTTACCAGCCACTACATATGTCAGGAGCATTTTACTCCCTTTCAGGCGAAGAAGATTTCCGCAGTATTTTTACTCAACGAGAGATGAAGACAAGAGAGAAGATAAGAGACAAGACAAGCATTGCCGCACACAATCGAGCCGATCTGCAGCACTTCGCCCGCTGCCCGTTAAAGCAGCAAGCTGGTCATACACAATTTCCAGCTTAAATCCGCGGCAGGAGGATCATATTTCACTTTTACTTCATGATGTCAGGTTCAGAACGAAGTCACTTTGCTTCCCTCACGTCATAGTTATTGTTATGTCATATTACTGTTGTGCGTCACATTGCTTCAGCTCCAAAATGATGCTCGAAATGATGACATACACAACTGCAGTAATATCAAAGTACGGCCCAAGGCTTCAAATTTATTAAACAACAGCCAATGATACCTCTCACTTCTTTCTTCTGTAGGAAGACGAGACATAATTCCAGAATTCTGGTTATCACTTCTCCAGATCAAGAAGCTAGAATTAGGCATTACGGTAACAGCCACAGGCACAAGTCGCTCTTTGATCGAAGTTTTGGGTCACAACTTATGGTGGACAAGGCCTATTATCCTGCTACTAAGACCAAGTAGACCCTTGTGTAGATAGATGAACAAGACATATCTACGCGCTAGCACTAGTGCCTGTCTATATACTTCCCATCCTCGAAACGTAGATATCGCCGAAGCTAATAGTCAACAGGCGGAGCTATCTTCCCAAGGAGTTGATTGTGATCTATGTACGACATGTACTGCAAGCTTGTTCAAAATATCATACAGTGTAAGCAGGAAACCTACAGCTTCGGAAGAGCAGCTTCTCGCCACACTGTTTCTATCCTTTTCTAAATAAACTCTTGTTTACTTTAATCCATCCCGTTACCGCCTCTCACCTTTAGAACACTTCAAATTGCATCGATACCAAAAATGCCCAAGTCTAGGAAATTTGTCAACAGAAGCATTAAAGGGTTGATTCCACGTTTAAATCGTGGCCCGAGCATTTCAGACGGAAGGCGTAAAAGAGTGTGGAAAGCATGCGAAGGATGTCGCATGAAGAAAACTAAAGCACGTTATGAGTTCCTCCTCAAAAGGGTTTGCTGACCCCGACAGTGCGATGGAGAATTAGTATGCAAAAGATGTAAAGAAAGCGGACTCATATGTACAGCCGGAAGCAGAAAGAAGACTGAGTACAAACAGATACCCCAAGGGTGAGTGTTCGCTCGTGTAGCGAGAGGCACTAAACGAATCACTTACAACTAGATATGCGGAGGTCTTGGAGAATACACATTTCGTCTTGAGCGCGACAGTGCAAAAGCTTTACTTCATGGTTCGAAACAGCGAGCCGTGGGATCTTGGGGAACCAGAATTGAATGCCAGAGGGTCAATAGTAATCCACGATATCGCCTTTAAGCTAGGGTGCATTCGAGCTTCGTCAGATCTACCGTACGCACTCTCGAACGGAAAGGAAGGCTTCGCGAATTTGGAAGAACAGTTGGACTTATCGGGATCGAACAAAAAGATCGAGGACAATGACGAGTGGAAGTATCTGGTCGATTCGTCATCGAATCCTTCTGATCTGCTTAGCAATGAGCAAGCGAGCAGCAGTGAAAGCGACCATTCGGAATCTTCCAAAGATTATAATCCGATAATATGGCCACAACGGCAAACAAGTCCTATGATTGCGTCTCGAAAACCTGCTCTACTAGATATCCCACAACCAACTTCTGCGTATGCATATGACTTGCACCCTCAACATTTCTGGAATAATGCTTCCGCATTTTCATTGCCAAGGTGTCCCAACTATCAGCCAGGCACATTTAATGACTGTGCCCATCTCATTCCGTACGGCGGAGCTGATGATACACTCGGACCTGCCCACGTGCTTGAGTATACAGCGCAATACTTGAAGCAGCAAACCCAGGGCCCAAGATCGTCACCTGTAGTGATGCAAAGTCCTTTTTTCCATGCAGATGCTCTTAAAGAGATCCCGACGAACGAGGACAACACCGTCATAGACTTTACTGAGGGTACTATCAGACCAGACGTGCTGTGGAATAACTTAGCAGCATATAATCATGATCGAATAGCTTCTATCGATACCCCTACCAACAGCGCCTGGTTCTGACCCCTAGCAGTCAAGGCTTCATCTGGTGGACGCGACAGTCAACTGGCCAGCGCGCATGCCTCCCAATTCTTGGCGAGGCGCTGGGCTGGATAGCGGCGCCATCCCTGTTGGTGCTGTTATTGGTGGAGCTGCACCATTTTGAGATGCTCTATTAGCTCGATCGAAAGTCGGTACGGAAACGCTTCTTTGCTTGATAACGCCTTGCTTGGGGGCCAGCTTGCCAGTTAAATCGATATTTCCGTGGGTAAAAAGATTTGTCTTGGTAGCTAGGATATATATAAACAGCTGGCAACTGGCCTGGCACCATATGGTATTCGCTCAAACACTCTTGCACCCGGATGAAAGTGCTGTCGGTTCTCCTGTCAAGTCGAAGTCAAGTGACATTCTCGGCTAGAAATCATCTAGGAATCTGTGAAGTGTGCTTCTAGCAGATTCTCCTCCACATTTAGACAATTATTGCTGAAAAGACTGGACGCATGCCCTTGATGAGGCTCGAAATGAGAGGGATAGGGTAAGTGTTTATGGATCCGTACCACAAGCAGAAGGGCGACTCAAGCGATCGATATGCTGAGGATAACAGGACCCATAAACGGAGAAAGTTTCACGGAGACCTCTGGAGTAACACAGCATTCAGAGGCCGAACTAATGATATGCACATATGGAAGTTACTAAAGGAGTTGTGTAACAGCGCCAAGTGCGGTCTTGCAAAGCGTCCAACAATATTCTCCGTACCAGACTCGCGCTAGACAAACTGGGATTTCGAGCCGATCCTTGCCTATCATTCTAGAATGCTGTTGGATACTAAGGCCCGGAGGTTTATCTCCGTACACCGCCAATGTAATGAACCAGGTCCTTAGGAGTCTCGGTATGCTCGAAATTGTCTCAAAAAAGTGAAACGTGCGGAGTAGGGAATAAGCACTAGTCTATGCACCCCCTGTAATTATTATCTCCCGATCGCCCCTTGCGTTATCAGGAACAAGTAAGCAAATCCACCTCTCCCCACTATTCTCGTAATCAAAGCATTACAACGACAATGGTGGTGTGACGCTGACTCGGACTGCCTTCGACGATGTCTAAACTCTTAAATGGACGCTACAACAACTCCAATCCATCGAAGAAGGGGAGCCGGCTACGTTACTCAGAATGCCTGTAGCAAATGCAAGAAGTAGAAGGCAAAGGCGAGCGATGTTTTGCAAGGCCGTAGCCGGGCGGATGACTAGTAGCGCTACCTATCTCATAGTGCGATGGTAATAATCCGTGTGGAAGATGCGAGCAAAATGGTGCCACCACCTGCCACTATGATACATCTGTCAAAGTTAGAAAAGAAGACCTAAGAACTACCATACGCGACCTTCAAAATTATCAGCAGATGAGCGAAGACATCTTTGCCTGCTTGGCTTCGGAGAAGCATCGCAGTGTTATTTTGCAAGAACTCCAAGACGGCAACACACTAGGCAGTATATGGGAAAAGGTGAGCAGATCAAGTACAGATACACAAAGCCAGCTACCTTTGGAGAAGGATGAAGACGAAATGGTGTGGGCAGGTGATATAGTGGAGAGCACCAGGGAGGAGCCAAAACAGGATACCGATAAGGAACAAGATGTCGAGCCTTGGACGAGACTCATCTCTAACGAGGCGCATATCGAACATCTCTTCTCGTTATACTTCTGCTGGGAATATCCTATTTTCGCTACTCTATCACGGCAACACTTCCTTACTGATTACCACGAACGGCGGCATCGGTATTGTTCATCCCTCCTGGTTAATGCCATCCTAGCAATTGGATTCTCATACTCAGACATGCCCGAAGCCGTTGCGGGCATGGACGCGGTCAAGGATATTTCTGGACAAGACCTGTTCGATGAGGCTGAACGTTTGTTAGCCAAGGTCGGCCAAAATCCGCAATTGACAACTGTTCAGGCTCTAGGCCTTATGTCTATTTTCGAAATGAGTCGTGGAAACGAAAATCAGAGTATATTTTACTCCGGCGAATCTGTTCGCATGGCTGTAGAAATGGGGTTACATCTTCATCCTTCGAGCGCTCGACTTCCTCAGATCGAGCTTGAAGTGCGCAGTGTCACGATATGGGGCGCCTTTGCACTAGACAAGTAAGCTAGCGTGTCCTTCTGCGTGTTAAAATCGAATATTGCAGAGACTGACTCAATAAAGCGCCTGGTGTATGATTAAAGGCTGTCTACCTCATATTAGTCGCAGAGGTGTTCTTATTCCGAAGGGCACCTTTCCGGAGGCCGAAGAGCAAATACCTTGGCTACCTTATATTGGTGATAATCTACCCCTTGAACCCAGCAAGCTTCAGATCAGCCATGTGCGGTCAGTACACATCGTCACATGTGAGCTTTTTGAAGTCGTGCATAACGCACTGTACATACTTTACCTGCCTGGTCTGCCGCTTATTGGGAAGCACGTTCTAGAGATTTATCATCAGTACCTCGCTTGGTATGATTCTGTACCCGCCACTTTCCGGCTTGGAGTTGATCACACACCTGCTGTCATATTCATGTAGTAGGTCATGCTCCTTTCCCTCGTATCGAGCTCGAGATTGACACGTTCTGCCAGCATATACTACCAATTTGCGGTCCTTACTCTCTTCGGGCTATTTATCAGACTCCGACTACGCGGCACTCGCTTCTGTCCACGAGAGATCTGCCTCCATGGTTTGAGTTCATCTGCACCGGATAACTATTATCTGCTATATGGCAAGAGATAGACACTACTGAACATATCTCAGCCGTTTCCAATCTCAGTTACCCCTCACTCTCCGTGCGTGCGAGGTCCGTACCATTCCAAACGCCCTGTCATCTCGATGACAGATGCAACGCTTCTTTTGCCTCTTTTGGAGTCCATCGTCTTGCCACAAATAAACAACTATGCGCAGGGACGGGACGATCCCGAAATCAATACCAAGCGATGACTGCAGTGAGCCTTGCACGACAATTTCCCGCGCAAGCTCTACAATCTCTCGAAATTTTGCATTATATCAAGGTGTCGCGAATTCCTCCTTTCGTAACACGAGTATATCTAGATTCACCTGGCTAGATATAGCGTGAATCTGAGCAATGCCACATTAGGATGTATTCTTCCATCTGTCGTGGTTAAGAAGTTCTTGAAAGCCATCTGCCAGCGCCCGAGTTCCCTCGCATATGAATCATATTCGAGCCTGCAGCGTCCTAGAGTGCGATGAGAACTACTTATGAATCAACCTCCCAATCTCATCACTCCTCTCGCTAACGATGTTTTCCCTCCCCTTCGTTTCCTTAACGCCGCGTGTACGAAATGATGGTTCCGTCGCATCACCAGCATCCAGTACCCATACGCCTCCTGCAGACTGGAAATGTAGCCTGTATGTCCTGAATCGCTGTCTCACCATATCTGCTAGCTTCCCTATGTAGGGATGCGGGCCGGGAAGAGTCAACTGTCATAATTTGGACATCAAGAAGGTGGATTGCCAAAACGAGATCAGACTCGATGACTAAAGGCTCAGGAGATGCCAACAATGTACCTGGGGATGGTCGCCTTTCTAGCCAGTCCTCTAGAAGTCGACACCCAATTTTCGCGCGTGCTATAGCGGTCTGTTCATTTCCCTGCATTCCTTCGAAACAGAACACGAGAAGATATCCTATCAGCACCATTCTGATCCTTCCTCCTCTCATGTTCACTTCTCCTCTAACGATGCTAGAGATTTCCGCATACATCTGATCGCTTTGTCCTATTCCCGCAACGCGAATTGATTATGCTGGCTGCAAGGATGGGTTGGGAAAACTTCAAGAGACATGCGTAGCGCAACTAGTCCCATGACGGCATGCTGCACGAAGGGCTCGCAGTGGCTTGCTTGCAGGATAATTTGAGTCCAAACATTGGAGCCGAGAATGCTAGTCCACTCACGTACGATTTTTTCTCTGAAGAGGCAAAAATAGCGGGCCTGGGTTTCGTCGATGTGAGGGGCACTTGACCGCGGAGCAGCGAATGGTGAAATCTTACTGCCCCAATGGAGCAGCTGCATGTATGGTGTGTTGTATACGACAGGGGTGTGGCGGGTAGTACTAGGGAGCAGGGGCTGGAGGCGCGGCTTCAACATCGAGGAGCGTGTGGGATGCTTTTCAGAGATCTGGTAGCCGCCGCAGGCAGTGTCATATGTAAGGCAGCGGTGGCAGGTTGAACGTGTCTCGTCACATTTGACTCGTCGAGTTCTGTATGAAAAGGTTTGCTATCAGCTGTGCTTACTAGACGGTTATAGACACTGAAAAATAATTCACTTGCAGGTCAAGCAGCCGGACCTTGATCTTGTGCTCGACCAGACTTCTTTTTCTCTTCCCCGCTGCTACTGAGGAGGCAAGGGGCTTCGCGAAAGGCCAGCCATGAATTATTTTGAGGTCGTTTATTTTCTGATGTATCAGATTTCGTACCAGCATTTTCACCATTGGCGCGATATTGAATTCGATATGAAGTTAAGTTTGGACCGCGTGAACTGTATTTGCATTCAGTCTGACTTGTTGATACACGTTGGTGGTTCGAGGCGGGGGATATTCGTCACCAGCCAAATGACTCTCTGATGTTGGTGTTCAATGCTCTTGACTCGGTTACTGACCGCAGGAGCAGTGCTCAGTATGATTGGGTCGAGAAGACGATAAGGGCGGCCTTTGCCTTTATCTGCATCGTCTTGGTCTTCAACTATTATCCTTTTGCATATCAACTATGACTTGAGGTGACACGCAAGGACTTCCTACTTTCTGAGCAGATCGCACTACATTGAGGAGTGTATGGGCTATTCCCGGAAGGATTTATTGATTGAACCAGGAAATGTAAACGATCTATCATATTCCCTGTCGCACAGACAATACTCCCTGACCTCGCCGTGGCTCCAAACAGCACCAAAGACTTGGCTCGTTGATATGATTTGTCTGTCGTGGCGTATAATGATGAAAATCTGTAGAAGCGGAGTCTCGGCTTCGTTGAGGGGGAGCAAGGCGACCCGAGCTGCAAGCATCCGCTTCGGGCTCATTGAATTAGCCCATCATATCCTTTTGAGGAAGCCCGACCAGCATCGCCCCAACGCGTGACCTGCCACCATGCTAACAATCTTTGTGGTCTCATGATTTATCTGAATGTCTCTCAGTTGTCGTGTAATAACAAAATGAATCGAGACTACGACTTCAAAATGGCTTGTTATGATCTACCTGAGCAGTCGGGCCACTGAACGAGCCTAGGTTGGCGCTAGCATCATTGAGCAGCTGGAAAATAGCTGGTCAAGAACAATTGCATCCATTATGGTGATCAGCTCGTCGCACGTAGCGTAAGATCCACTTGTCAATTTCCTGTGGTGTCAAAATGTTTGCTCTTTTTTTGAGCACTAGTGAAGGCGTCGAGGCGGAAGCAAGGGAGAGTGAAGGATACAGAACGCACTCCTTCGGATAGCCACAGGGAGAATGTTCGTGGCAACAGCTGCCTCTGACAGTTCTACAACGGGTAGTTGCTGATCTCCCTTGCTGGTATATATTGCTTGCGCATCATCACATCGGCTATGTGCATACACAGCACGAAGACAATTTGGTACCGCATAGAGTTTCCTTCGGTACGAGTTGAATCTTATAATACATAATCTTAAAATACATAAAAGAGGAACAGCTTGTTCTAGCAATCGATCATACTACCTCTAATTGCAACACATACGAGCTGATAATAGAGTCGGTAATGCAATCCATCCAATTCAAGACTAAGCCATGCTCCCAGAGCTTCAACACCACCTCACTCCTGAAGGATCATCAAGCGACAAATCATAACCGATTTCCGTGCCCCTATACATTTTGTATCGTCAGCTGTAAGAGAAAGTCTGACATAAATCGTCACTGCAAGAATCAGCACCACTTCGGGAAATATGTTTGCGGTGGATGTGGGTATGTTCAGAGACGTGAAATCCTGATCAACCACTTGAAGATCTGCACGTTCGAAAGAGGTGAGCTTACTTGGTGAGGAGCACTAACAAGGCTAATGTTACTTAGATATGTTTGAGTGTGGAACCAGTATTGGCCGGCAGGGACACGAAGAGCTTGGGTGGTTGGAGATATTCTCTTTCGACTTGGAGAGTAGTGGCCGATTCTACCAGGATAATATGTACACACGAGCGTACTCGAGTTCAATGTCTCTTGATGGGGTGACCACATTGGAGCCGTTTTGTGTTGGTGTTGTGGAATCTTAATTCTAAAAGGAATACCCAGAAGAGCCACTGGCAAAAATCTGCGATGTTTCTTAGTTGAAAGATTTCAAATGAATGAACTTCCACACTTACGTCACGATCCTTATATTCTTGCTGGACATTTTCACAGTATTCCGAGCAGTAAAGAAATGGTGTTTCTCTCTGCTACGACTGACATTGATAGAGAAGATTTCTCTGGCCTTTCTGACTGCCAGCGCTATAGATATTGGTTCGACAAGGAGGAAAAGGAAGCCTTTTGTCGAAAGTTCGAGCAGTTCATGTCTGAAGTTTGGGATCCGAGAGATGTCTTCAATGAACGGGAGACTTCTTTGAAAGTTTTGTCCATCCCGAGTCTGGATTAGTCGTCGAGTATTAAACTCGATAACCTTCAGATCATCACCAAGGGATCCCAATGTGGGTAACTGGGGTATGCGAGGAGGTTTGGGAAGCAGAATGTAATATTCGTGTTTACGGCTACACAAAAATCCTTCAAAAAAATCAAACATGAACACTTAATCTTGCTTTTTTAAATCAGCTACCGGTATCTAGTTTTCTTAAGTGGAAGACTTGTACATAGGTGGAGAAACAGCCTACGCTTAATTCGTTACCTATTTAACCTGCCTTAATGTGTTGGATTATCATAAGCGTGCTATATTCATGACTTGAAGGAAGCTCTCATGTTTGTCGATTTGTTTCCAGCAAAAGACGTGGATACTTTCGCAGTGCTCCCTGTATGGATAGAGTCTACCCAGCCCTCAAAGAACCATTGTGGATTCTAATGAAGATCCTGGCTTTTCCCATATCGTACAGAGGTTGAGTTATGCTCGGGGTGGAATGCCAGGTTGTTGTCTTTCGGTGTCATACAATAAGGCAGTTGTAATATCCAAGGTCAGTGAGCTTGATGACTATCCGGACCCGCTATCCCTGTTTACTTTGCTTTGTGTGGCGGTTCTAGAGACTGTACTTGATAACCACTGACTGGATAGTTTCAAGTGACAAAATTTTCATGTAACAGAGTCTAGTAATCAATAATTGAGTTATTTAGGTCAAAGTTATAAAGACGAGACTTGCTACATCGATTTCCCTTCATCTCAAGCGCCTCATTTCATTCTGTGTTCTTGTTTGGACGCTGTAGGCCCATTTCTTTTCCGAAAGCTTGACAGATCTGTCAAGATAACTAAGAGTAAGCCGGATTTTGAGCTCGCTTGTTTCTGCTCTTATGGTCAGGCAATCCAAATTTCTCATCCAGTTTCAGCCGCTTCAGGAACCATTCCATTCGCTGTGAAAATCCACTGATACTGCGACGGAACAATCTGCAAGTTCCATGAGCTGAAGATCTGTAACGCAGTCAACGGAAGCCTGAAAGAGACTAAACAAGGCATCTGAATCGTTACGAATATCGAAGACGACTTTAGGGATGGTCAAAGATTCTAGGATACTTTTCATCGAGGTTCTACTATTATTAGTAGTTGTGAAGGCGGCCCTCCCGAGACTATGGATATCGATGAGGTACGTCATCTGAGTGGGAGTGCTATGGAGGGAGAAGGATCGATACTGAGCCATGACGGCCCAGATCAATTCCAAACAGGTCGGAATATTGCGACGGGGTTTCAACTGGAAGGTTGAAAATGCTATCTAGTAGAGCTATAAGATCTGCTTCTAAGGCAATGAATATAGCATTACATTAAGCTGTTATAGTTGACATATTCAGTAACAACTTAATCGACAGTCGTGAGGCTGCTAATATTTCGATAGCTGTCAACTTTTTTCTTTTAATCTTGCTATGACTTACAGGAAATGTATTTAGAGGACCGGACGATATCTAATTTATCATCGTAAGCTGTACTCGGAGAATGCTCGGAAGCCCGTGTCGCTAGGTCATTAGATAACGCTTATTACACAACATACTTAACCTTCATCGCTATGTAGTAGAGAACTCTCTTGCCGGAAAACTTGGACGGTATATCAATATAAGTAACATGAATTTTATCCGTGACGTAATATCTTATCTAGTTCTTGGTAAATAGAATTTCCTGGCTACTCTTGAGCGTTACGAATGCCTTCGATAGAAAATTTGAGTTCACGTTGTCATCCTGCGTTTGATTTGCAAGAAATGCCTTTCTTCTCATAGATTTCATCTACTGCAGCTGCGCTACAAAGCCTGAACTATCTTTAAATTTCGTCACAGGATCCCAGTCTCCAGACCCATGCATATTCTCAGGTGGGCCGGTACCTCGGACCGAAGCGCTGGGCGATCTTTGTAGGGGTCAACCCCACATACCCAAGTCGCAGCTGCTCCGCCTCCGAAATGTAACAAAGCGCCTGCCATACAGTATCAACCGATTGAAATGACATCGCTGCCAGTCACGCGCTGACAAGTTGCGTGCTCTGCAGCACCTGGAGCCGCCGGAAGTCCTCGAGTTAACGAGTAGTCGCTTGGCGAAATTAATTATGATAACGGTGATATAGATGGGCGAGAATCAGGGACGAAGAGAAGGTTTTTAGATATAAAGCTACATGAATCAATCAGGTTCCAATATACTTGCTGAGGGAAGAATGGCAAAAGGAAAGGATATACGACAAGTGGTGATAGTAAGCAAGCTCTTGAGTAGTAATTGATGAAAAGTCCCCTACCCGAGGCTTTGCCGTAGAGTGTGAGGAGATCGAAGCGATCAGATATCTCGGCAGGTATGAGTATCAGAGAACGATAGGTTCTACGCTTTGGTTTGGCACGATTCTTGATGGAAAGAGCAGACAAGGAAACTGGTTGAAGAGAAAGTTGATGACAGCAGACCGACTTAAGGTCGTATAACCACACTTCCTTGCGTACGTTATCAAAAAGAAAGGGGATCAAGTGGACTATCCATGCCTGCCCTGGCAAATCCAGAATAAGCGTCTTGCATATCAGATATGTGACATACTTCGAAATAGGTAAGACCTTTTATATCGTCTTAAAGGTCATATCGTAGTAAAGGTCTTGATTACCTAATCTAAATATCTAAGGTCTATTGCTCTCTTGATTGCTCCTGAATACCCTTAAAGACACTCTCAAGGCCCTCTATCTTTAGTTGCCACTCCCAAAGAATCGCCTCTATTTCAGGCCAATTGCCAGCTCGTACTCGTGTAGTAATTGATATTGTACTCGTAGGTTCGTCAAGGTTCGAGAAGGTATTACTCAAGGATTCGGAGACAGAGGATTGGCTTAATCGATAGTTATACTGTTCAAAGAACCACTCGATACATTGCTTATAGGTTGGTTTTGGTTTCTGGCGGTGAGCCCAATTGCGTAGGGCACGTCGCTATTCTTCTGAGATAGGGCGCTTTAGAGGCATTGCGTAGCCAAGAATCAAGTATCCCTTTGTGATGCTTGCTCTAGAAAGGCCTTAATCTACCTAGATATAAGACCTCACATTGCCATGAATATGAAGCAGTAAGAATCACTTAGAGAATCTACAACTAAGGAGCTAAGAAGTAGAGAGAGAAGGGAAGTATATACATGAAAAGGGGCTCCCAAACTCTACTCGGGTAATCTCGCTTAGCACTTAGTGTTTCCACCAATAGGGAGATCTATCCAGTCGTCACACCCTTCATGTGGCAATTCGCTTGCGCCTTTTAGCGTCAACCATAAGTGCGACTGCATCTCGTGCGTACGAATTTGAAAACAAAATGTGAAAAGAGAGATGTCTTTAGTCGCCTCGAACTAATACTGTGAGCTTTTGAAATTAGTCTTGAGGTGTTGTGTCGGGCGACTTATGTTGACATACAAAGATGATCTCTTTCCAAAACGACGCTAAAAGGCGTTCTGCCACATGATGGGATAATGATGTATAATATACCAATAGTACGATATTCAGTAATTCTGAACGATATCTTAGATATCGGGAGTTGTATAGGATTTTAATTGGGATTCAAAATCATATCGCACTAAAGGAGATATCGGCATAGCAGGGGTTCGTCTTAACAGGGGTTTGACTGAGTTCTATCTCGTCCACCAAAAAAGGCTTAGCAATCCTTGGGAACGTCCCGTAACTGCCCATACATTGCAAGAATCAAGAAATGCTCAAAGACAAAAGATAATATTGATTGGAAGGGCCACAACATGATAGCATTCATCAGGCTTTTCAATTAGTTGAAACGAGAGAAGCACATCTTGAAGCCAAATTTCGTCTGTCTACAAGGTTTGCATGGAGAAGCCTCCGTCAGGAGAATTTTCTCTAAAGCATCGCGATATGCAGCAAAAATCAAAACCCCTATCTCGGTATAAAAATTTCTGCAGATGTCACATTCAATCCCGGCCAGTGTCTGGGTTCCGGACACCCTCTCTCAATGTCTATGCACGGTTTTCTTTGATAGGAGGGCTGGAACGCATCCGGAGCTGGCTAGTGACTGTAGGTGGCACGTAATTTGGGTCAGGTGATGCCGAAAACGAAAGGCATTTTATTAAGGTTGCCGGAAACCGTCAGTAGATTGTGAACCGTGTTATAGACAGTCAAGTTGACCGCTACTTTTGACCTCTATCTAATGTATCTACAGCGCAGACCAAACAACTTTCTATCTAGTAGATGCTCCGCTTCTTCGATGACATCAAGTCTTCAAGCCTGAAGAGTCAATCTGCACCCTCAATCTGCACCCCAGCACCAGTTATGTCTCCAGTCTGAAAGTCCTCAATCTCACCATAGGATTGTCTCGTCCCTTCCGGCCTTCACAGAGCAGAGATTTGGTGCCTCGTTTCAAGAAGCTAGCTGGTGTATATTCCTCCGGCCTAGGATAACTCTGATCCTAAACTTTT
>JACBAH010007378.1:0-28607 GCA_014282315.1 Neospermospora avenae | reverse complement strand
TTGGTGGGAAAAGACTGCCTCGGCTATCTGAGCTGTGACAGTTTTGCTTGCCTGTGACATTCGCTTTCCCCGACAGTAAGCGAGCCCCGAGCGAAACTGGAGGTGGGCCGGCTAGTAGTCTCTTAGAGGGTGGAATTGTTTTATCCTACTGAAGATGCTACTTGTAGCAAACCCATACCATAGGACGCAACCCTACCGTGGTGTGAGAGGGGGGGCACGCCAACAGAAGGTGACCCAACAATGACGAGTGATGACTGAAGCGCTGCCATCAAGGTTGGGATTCTTGGCAGGCTTCGCTTCAAGCGATCTTACAGCGACTTTCAGTGAGGCGCTCGGATCAACCGAATCCTCACCGCAGCGCTTCGGGCTCGTGGGTACAGAGCACAAAGGTCGTATATTATTGCTAAGTTCTCACTGACCTGTGTTTCGCTTCTGCTATGATATAGACAAAACTGATTCGTTGGATATCTGAAGGTCCTTTGTAAAATTTATCTTCTAGTACGGTATACAGATGCCGAATCTTTGCTCTTTCGGGCATGTACCAAGTACCTATTGTATACAAAAGGATGAACACAAGAGCATGTTAAGCCACACGAGCACCTAAAACGACACAAATGTATGACACAAGTTGGGTAGAAAGACAACGCTGTCAACAAAACATTCTTGTTCGGGGGCAACCTGATATTTCAAGACTTTCCGTAGCAGCTAAGATAGCCATTCTGGTTTTCACACATCTGCCCTGAAGTAATGTTAAGATAGAGTATGAGGCCGAAAGGGAATACTAACCTAGGTCGTAATAGTTCTGAACTTGACCGTGGTCAGATGAGCATGAGCAGTTCAGTATCCAAGGGTCTTTCCCGAGGCCGCAGCTGCAGCCATTGAAGTTATGACTGCGGATGCGTTAGTAGTCTTTACACACAAAGGTCAATTGTATTTACTTGAGCGAGTCCCACTATTCGATACAAGTTAGCAATTAAATGGTTGTGACTATCACAAAATACATACAACGATAATGCCATTGTCATTTCTCAGGACCAATGCAAGGTTGAAAGATGATCGTACCGTGCTCTTACGGTCGAAAGCTATACACGTCGCATAGAGCTTGCGGTCGGAATAGGAAATGCGCGTGCAAGTCTTTTGAAAGTTCCCAGCCATAGCCATGGCAGCCGGAAGAGCAAAAAGAGGGATGATGACAGAAATCTTCATCTTGGAATCCAGGTGATCTCAGAAGAATGTGAAGAAGCTCTTGCCGTGCCCCTAAGTTGGAGACGGTCCTTATTTATAATTATAAGAGTACGCTACACTGAACAAGAGGAAAGGGGTTTACTTTAATAAACATGAATTTTATTATAGTGTAATTACATTTGACTTTAAACATAGTTTTTGGATAAAATTCGATTTATTAAAAAATCCAATACTTGGGCTTCTTTCGACGGATCCTTGTACCTTGCACTGCTTACTCTACAGTAATGCCATCGTCCGCCGGAAGATTTATTCCAGCTTATGGTTCTTTTATCATTCAATACGTACAGGGCAGGGCCCTATACCTGTCAAGGGGATGCCACTGAGTGCTAGGTATCGGGAAATGAACCCGACTCTTGCTCCTCCTTACAATTTAATTTAACGATCGATATACTAATAGGTCTTGACCCTATCCAAAGAGGGAAGATCGCATAGTAGCCTGGTAATACTCTTAATATCTCTGATCGCTAGATTTATGCCTGAAGTTGTAATTCCTGAGCTCATATGGTTAAAATTGTAGAAGATTCGAGACTACTTATTAAAAAGGAGATAGATTATCTTACGTCGCCGCTGGAGATGACGATCGGGTCGAGTGGGATGCAAAACGCGAGACAAGCGGTTGTCGAGCCTGCCGTCTGGCTTTCGGACGTAGTCTTTTCCGCTTGTGGCTGACGGGCTGGCGCGGTATTGGTGCTTCATGAGACGCAGCGTACAATTCGCGCTCGTATAGGGGCAGACGACACACGGCAGCGAGATTGAAACGCTTTCAACCTTCCGACAGTAATAGCCGGGGAAGTCCACGTCGAAAAGCAACTCGGGGATAATGACAGACGCCGGTCTGGTGAAGGCTGAGAAGGGCTACGAAGCACGCAGCCGTGTAATTTGAAAGCTTGATTCTACGCTTGTGGCGCAAAGTCGGGGCTAGACAATGTGGCAGTCTTGTACACCTGCACGTCTAGGCTTGCAATATGACAATGATTGGCCGATGCAGGAACGTGTATTCTAGCAACGGAGATATTGGGCCGTGGAGCTCCTTAGGTACGTGTAGTCACAGTCGCTTCGAGTGTTGATGTTGATGTTTACGTGGATCGCTTATTCTATGGAGCCCGAGAAGCGCTCGTTACCAGGTGAAGCTTCAGTCCTTCACGAGATCATTTGGATGAAATACCAGATCTCTCTCACAAACTTGGAATTACTTGAGCACTTCACATCGTTGCTGCGTGCGGAGGCTACGCCGGTACTACCTTAGAATGACCTTTACCCCGCATCACGTGTCTACCCCTCATGTTCTCGGGTATCAACACTGCTGGTCATGGTCTAACAAGTTGCGCCGAGAGAATTCTTGATTCTTTAAACTGTGTTTAAGTTGTTGGTCTTGGATGCAAGTCTTGACATTGATCACCATTCCTGCACTCACTTCGAGTACCGAGCCATCCAGTAGTTCCCGAAGGTACAATTCCAGTTGCCTCATCCGAGTTCTGTTTATGTCTCCAGGCCATTAGAATATACTTTTGAGAAACTTCTAACTAGCGAGTCTTCAGCTCAACCGAGCCTACCAGTCCAATCACAATGTCTCAAGAGCCTAGAGTCTTGGGCACTCGGCTTCAAGGCAAGGTTGCCATCGTGACTGGTGGAGGCTCTGGATTTGGTGAAGCCATCTCTAAGAGATTCGCGGAGGAAGGATGTAAAGTCATCGTTGCAGATATGGAGTAAGTGTCTTCCAAAGCATGTTGACCATTCTAGAGAAGTTGTTAGATGTCAAATTTCGGTCCCATGGCAGGAGTATCATTCGATCTGAAACTCATAAAGCAACCTGTTCACGATGGCACAAACACCTAACAGTATACCAGTCCTGCAGGCGGCGAAAGAGTTGCCAACTTCCAGCCAAGCGCCATGTACTTCGTCAAGATCAATGTAGCCCAAGAAGCCGACTGGGAGAATCTGATGGAGACCACGCTCTCGAAATGGGGCCGTATGGACATCTTGATCAACAATGCAGGAACCAGTTACAGGAATAAGGTATGTCTCTAATATTCACGTAAGCGAGCTTTATGAAGCGTTCAAAAAGAATATATCTGTTAACACATACACAGCCAACAGCCGATGTCACCGAAGACGATTTCGACAAAGTCTTTGCTGTCAATGTTAAGAGTATCTTCTTCTCAGCTAGACACTTCATCCCCAACCTCATCAACCAAGGTGAAGGTGGATCCATTGTCAATATCGCTTCCATTGGAGCTACGAGACCTAGACCCGGACTCGTCTGGTATAACGCAAGTAAAGCGGCCGTCACGAATGTAAGCCATTCCCTCGATATCCTCCTTCCAGTCGTCCCAAGTCTCATCCAAATCCACACTGCCCTGACCACAGCAGAATCAAACTGCGTGTCAAACCTAACACGCAGCTCCCTCACTAAATTCACCAGGCAACCAAAGGCCTAGCAGCCGAGTACGGCGAAAAGCAAATCCGAGTCAACTCAGTCTGCCCACTCCTCAGCGCAACCGGTCTCTTCGAGACCTTCGTTGGCGTGCCACCCACCGAAGAGAATTTCCAAAAGTTCCTGCACAATGTCCCGCTCGGACGACTGACGCACCCAACTGATGTCGCGAATTACTGTTTGTATCTGGCGAGTGATGAGGCGAAGTTTATTACAGGGACCTGTTTGGAGGTTGATGGTGGGAGGGGGATTTAGTGGATGGCATTGGGTATTGGGAAGGAGGAAATACAATGGGGAAGTGAAAGGAGAAGAGAGAGAGATGTAGCTATATCTTATTTTGGATTTTGCAGGGAATGTCTTAGGCTACCTGACAAAATGGATGTATTGCAATTCTCGCTTAGCTTGTATCGAGTTGAACTGCGTCACGAATCTTCGGAGTATTCGTGAAGTGGAAATTCATCATTGCATAAACGAACGACAGCGAGGAAGATCTCAAGAATATGTTTCTCGGAGTCGTTGATTAGGATAATTTGGAAATCGAGTTCCGATTTCACCAAACACTCACCCTAGGACAATGAACGCCGACTAGAGAAAGTAGAGACATATCTAAAATGATTTATTACAACCGCGCAAGTATGATATAACTAACGCCTTCCTCAAACAAAAATGCATAGCAGCCATCCTGATGCAATAATGTCCTATACAATAACAATAACACAAAGGCAAGCAAACACTTCCTAACCTCATTTCTAGTCGGAGAAATCAAACCTGTCAGGAAGTACTATGGGCGCTACCAGAGTCCAGGTGTAGATTGCGTAACAGGCCCACGCACTGATGATCTTCACCCAACTAGCCCAGTAAGTTCTGCCGACTGGCGCGAAGGAATCTTCGCCGCCCTTCGTGGATTCCTCAATGTTCATCGTGAGCAGTGTAGCGACCCAGGCGGTGGCGAGGAAGAAAATCATATGGAAAAGCGTGTAATTATATTGAGTTGAGGTGCGCTCGTCGTCCTTGGGAGTATCGACGCCATTTTCACTATCGTCATCGTCATCCAGTAACGCGTCTGCTGGGAGACTGCCTTCCTCGACTGCTTGGCGAAGTGCTGCTGCGCGCATTTCACGACGGCTGTCTGGCTGCTGTGTGACTAGGTTGTGCTCATCCTCATCTGGAAGTCGGATGATCTTGCCCTTGCCTCCGAGGGCGACTCCTTGGGTAGCGGCTCTGGTTGTAGTGTATGCAACAGTCAACATAGTAACGATGGCACCGATGACGATCGAAGTTGTGCGGGTACCCTGGGCCCGAATCAGGGGGTTGCAGTGCTTGTCATCTGGCTCCATGGAAACGGCAGACATGGTAAGGTAGGTGCAGTAGACTGCGACCATGGCGGATTGAGCAAGACCGGCCTTGGGATTGTATTCCTGAACAGCCGGATGGACCGATACCGCGGAAACAACCAAAAGAAAAATCAGGTTCAGAGTGATGGCAGTCTGGTTCATGGAACATCCACTTGCGGCGAAGAAGATATACTGAACGATGGTCATAGCCAAAGAAGCAGCATACATTCCCAAAGTGGAACCAATCAAGATACCTCTCCAAGCCCGAGAATCCTTTGCTTCGATCTGCTCCAAGCAATATTCGGCCCAAGAGTGTGCAAGGTCAACCAACAAAATTAGACCGAGTAGGAGGAATCCAGTAGCTGCTGCGAAAGAGATATAGTTCCCCCATACGAAGAAGAATGAATCTGGGATCAGGAAAGATACGACGATCAAGGCCAACCAAGCGATGATCTTGGGCCCCCAAAATCCGTTCTGTATCGCTGCTCGAGGATTCTTCGAAGAGTTGACGCCGAGTAACATGAATCCCATGATGATATGAAAGACGCCTAGTGCAAAGTTGATTCGATGAACCGCAACCCAGCCATAACAAGGTCCGTTTGGGCAGACGATCTCCATGTAATCCAAAGTCAAATGTTGGAGTTTCTTGATCGCCCAAGGCGTAAGCATTATCCATGATAGTATCGAGTTGATGAGAAGGATGAGGGCGTAGGCAATGCGAGTGGCCACGCTGGAGAGGGTTAGCTGAAGAGCTGAAGACCGCGTTCTGTTGCAATACAACTGACCTGTTACCACATTTCCCGCAAGCACTGCATACTGCAGAGCATGTAGCTGCACCACAGCAACTTGCGGCGAATCCGAAAACCTACGGAGAATCAGTGTCTGCCTTCGAATATCCTCACGAGCCCTTGACGTACGGTTCCCATGCTGGGAATTGCCAACAGTGGCAGAGAAAGTAAAGCACCCATGATTGCGATGTATGTTGTAGTATAGATGGATGTTGGCGACGCTTCAATCACTGGTCGATATCCAGCTCGTGAATGATTGATGGAGGCGCATTCGGTGTTTGTACTGCACTTCTCCTGCTACTGACGTCGAAACCCGAGGCTAGAGCAGAGCCGCGCGGAAGAATGAATAGTGGGAGGCTTGGCGTTGGCTTGGGGAATGTGACCATCGGCCGTGATGCCAGCACCTGCACCAGCACCAGCACCTGCATGCGATGCGAGCCCGCGGGCGATAACGATAACGATAACACCAGGAACGCCAAGAATCGCGAGACCGGACCTTGCAATCAGATTTATGGGGCCTGAGATCTACGCTACGATACGGTAGCCAGCTAGGAACTGTCCATGTTGTCACACTCCACAACCAGCAACACATTTCCTCACATCCTGTTTATGCCTCCGTACAACATATACACCACATACACCGTATTTTGGATCGCGATGATTTGACATAAAGAACGCATCGATATCTCCAAACTCGCGATGATCAACAAGTAATACATTCCGAATCTTTGACTTACTTCCAGGCCCATTCGACAGAGCGCCCGGGGGGACATCCCACCACAACCATGGCAGAGAAATCACTTCACAGGGCTAGATGGGTCTCAAGTATTGCTGCAACAGCAATTTCGCTGGCATGCGGTACCAATGCATGTTATCTCATCCGGAGGCAGAAACAATAGGTACTGACCAGAACAGTATGTCTATTCAGCATGGGGACCTGCATTCGCCGAGAAGCTGAAGCTCTCTTCAACGGAGCAGAACTTGATCGTATGACTTCCCGTCGCGTTGACAAGCACCTGCTGATTGTAGAAGGGACTTTCCGGTAATCTTGGAATGTATTCGATGGGCATACCGGTCGGAATATTGGTAGACACAAAAGGACCCCGACCCGCTGTCGTGATAGGAATGTTATTACTGGCCGCAGGCTATTTCCCTTTACATCAAGCATACGATCGAGGATCTGGGTCGATGCCACTGCTCTGCATGTTCTCATTCTTCTCTGGACTAGGAGGATGTGCTGCCTTTGCAGCAGCTATCAAGACTTCTGCACTGAATTGGCCACATCACAGAGGGACAGCAACGGGATTTCCACTCGCAGCATTCGGACTGAGTGCCTTCTTCTTCTCGATGTTTGCACAATTCATCATGCCCGGATCCACAGGAGATTTCCTGATGTTATTAGCAAGCGGAACATTTGGGATTGTGTTTGTCGGATTCTTCTTCCTCCGAGTTCTTCCCCACCCCCACTATACAGCACACTATGCAGCAATTCCGACATCGACCAGTAATTCTCGAGCGGATTCGCAGCGACTGCATAGAACGAAATCAGAGGAGGCAAAGCATCGGGCTCAACAGGCGCATCAAGAACCAGGTAGGCCGTCCCGTTCAGTAGTGCCTCCAGCAGAGACACAAGCCCTAAATCATCACGATGCAGAGGAAGAGGTGGCCGAAGGCATCAATCCCGATACGGAAACCTCCTCCTTAATGTCCAAATCCACATTCTCGAGTCCTGGGGATGACCCTGAAGAAGTCAATGTTAAAGATCATGCTCATCGAACAGATATTCGAGGTCTAAAGATGCTTACGATGGTCGAATTTTGGCAATTGTTCATGCTTATGGGTATATTGACTGGAGTTGGCTTAATGACCATTAAGTAAGTCGAGCGTTCTTCTTGTGGATCAAGACTCGCAATTGATATCTTGTAGCAATATTGGTAACGACGCGAACGCGTTATGGCGGCATTGGGACGATTCGGTTAGCGATGATTTTATCAACAAGCGCCAAGCAATGCACGTATCTATTCTATCAGTCGGCAGTTTTATTGGGCGCCTATCAAGCGGTAAGAAGGAGTTCGAATTTGAGTGTCACTGTACTAATGTCTCCCAGGCGTCGGATCGGACTTCTTACACAAAGTCCTACACGCCTCACGACTATGGTGCCTTACCATAGCCGCAATAGTCTTCCTTATTGCCCAGATCCTCGCCCTCTCGGTCGAGAACCCACATTTTCTAAGTTTAGTATCCGGTCTCACCGGCTTAGCTTACGGCTTTCTATTTGGTTGCTTTCCCTCACTTGTCGCTGAGGCATTTGGTGTCCATGGCTTGAGTACGAATTGGGGATGCATGACCCTGAGCCCAGTCATCAGTGGCAATGTTTTTAACCTTTTTTACGGATATGTGTTCGACAAACATAGTATTGTTAAGCCTGATGGTGAAAGGGAATGTACCGAGGGCTTGGCTTGCTATAGAAGCGCGTATCTTATTACGGTCTTTGCATGTTTGGCGGGACTAGTTGTTAGTCTTTGGAGTATCCGATATACTCATCAGATGCGCGAGAAGGAAGAAAGAGACTTGCTAGAGAGAGAGGCCTGAAATAGAGCATCTACGATGTCGAGGATCTATTATCATATCTGTAGTAGCATTGAGATTGAAGTTTTGGTTTAGCAAGCGAACGGACATGAGAAACATGCTTAGACAGGAGCTGGCGTCATGCTTAGAATTTGTCTTAACATCTGGGCGACTGAGTATTGGATAGTTTACGCTACACTGCATAGAATACTAAAGATACTGAAGCGTTTATGCCTCCTAAGCTCATAGCGCTCGAAATCCCCAGATCTCGAATGACAATTCGCTGCGCTTAAAAGCAACATGTCCTCCTCGGATTTTCCTCAGATAAGCCCAGACTATTCAAATTCCCTTGGCCCATTCCTTCTCATAACCCAAAATTCGCAGCATCTCTCTTCCTCAGCTTCGTGTTTGCGAAAGGAGAGTTGGACTGAGAGTACGATTGGAAGACCGAGAGGATGAGCTCAACGGACGAGCATGGTATCGTAAAAGGCTGTCGCTTCGCCCGTCAAGGATTGGATCCGCCTCGTAAGTTGATTGTCATTGACTCATTGTATAGAAGTGGAATTAGTTTGCCATGGAAGGTGAGCCGCGATATTGAGGCGATGATACCAAACAAACCAAGTAGTTTCAGGGCACGAACAACTTCACATAAGAATGCTTGAGATCAAAGTAAATAAGCCAGGTGTCGTCGGAGGATGTCACAAACCAACAGCTCCAGCGCTTAACACGATGAACGCCGCGTGGATATGTTCAGGCTCCAGGATTCTGTACTCCCCGCTTCTTCTCGTCTGGCCTCACTTTGAGCCTTCAATGACTCATTCAATCTGTGAATTCCAAATTCCTGTTGTGGTCCTTGAGAGACTTTGCGGGTGAATCGGGTCCATGGGCAACCTCGTCTAGAATATCCACGGTGTGGCGGACGCCATAACCTTCAATCTGAGATGTCCCAATCGCAATTAAAGCAATTCTTCCTCCGCAGCAACCTCCAAGACCGAATCAAAAGTCATCCTTCCGATCCTCGCAAGCTCAGCGCGAAACCAAAATCGCTGCTTGACTTCATTACGGCTTGATCTTGTCAACCCCGTCGCCATTGATAGCGGCCAGACAGAAGTAACTCCCACATGTAGCTCTTCAGTTTGTTCTGCATTGACCACAATAGTCTTACTTTCTGATTCTGGTTCTGTATAAGCATTATCTACAACCGTGACGATTTGACGACAGAACGGAACGCTAGAAGCGAGCAAATTCGCCATCTCGTGAATGGTAGCTAAACATTCGGTGTGTCTTTCCCCAAACTCGCCGTGGGCTGAAATGAGGTCAGGATTCCGCCATGAGTGCAGTTGGTGAGGGTCCTGGTGTTGAAGTATAAATTCCACACTCCTGCGTGACCTAAACATTGATAAATTAGTACGATCGGAGAATAGAAGTCTTTTGTTGGAAAGGGCAGAAGTTCCGATGGTGTATGTCGCTGGAAAGCTCATTTTTCGGCAACTTGGTGCTCCAATTCTGTAAATATTGGTCGATGATTCGTGCTTCTTCATGAAGTTACTTGGCTGAGGTATCAAATTCCGCGGAGAGGGTTTCCATTATTAATTCCTTTTTCTCGAGCCTGACCAACCGCCCTCGAATGTCTATCATGCGAGGGTAGTTGGAATATTTACGAGACCTTGCCTAAGGATCTAGACTTCTCCAATTTCCTGTCATCGTGTCAGCTGGTGCTATTGGTGCTCGAGGACAAGTAGATTACTATACTGGGAACGAATTCCAGGATACTCTGGCGCATTGTCGCAGGAGTAAAGGCAGTATGGCTGCCATTTCTTTGGACCTTGTACCTATTCTTGGAATAGGGGCAAGTCAATATGTCCAAAATATCGAGATCTTGGCCTACATCATAAGGTAGTTGCAGAAGACGACTCGACGCTGGAGATGCTACGAGCTGCTGGATTCTTCGAAATCCGTGGGAAATTAGGTAAATGCTCGTCTGGAAAGCAGCATGGTGCTAACAAACACAGGACTTCCACATTATTCTCGCAGTAGTAATGATGGGATACACGGAGGACGATTGTCCAACCCCTGCGCAACTAATCAGAGGAACTGTTACTGGCAGCGCAGTGAAGCAGAATGATTGAGGAGATCCTTACTGGTACATTGAAGGTCACTTCTCCATCATGTCGAAACTTGACCTCATCCCCTCCTCCACCAACTCCGATACAATCTCCATGAAGGAGATATTTTCCTACCCCACGAGTATCTTCGAAGCAGCCTCCATAGTCCTTGATTTTCTCATAACCATCTTCGCTAATTCCATGAACACGTTTTCCGGGGATCTAGATACAAGAACATCTGCTAGTGCGTCCAGTGTTGATTCGCTCGGTACTGTTGGGACGTGAAATTGGATCTTCATAGAAACGGGCGTCGATTCCAGTATATATTTGAGGGATACGATCGCGGAAATGTCTAAGTATATCGCGAAGAAGTGCAGTTTTTATCTACGGTGCGATTTTACTTAAGGTAGATTAAGATAGAGTACTATCGAATGCGACTGAATAAGACACTTCATCTAAAGCGGTGTTAAGTTATTAGAACCGAGGTGGAGGAAAAGTACCCAGCTGAAAATGTAAGCCTTTCTGCTCTTATAAATTAAGCGCGTCTTGTAACCATGTTGAACCTACTTGCAAGGAAAGGCATAGTCATGAGCAAAAGATAACAAATCTAAGAATTTCTTAGGTTGGTGTTTACTTTCTCTGATATTCTCGCTAACCAGCCCCGCACCTTTCGACCTAAGCGAAAATAAGTGACGTCTTCATCAACAAATGCATCTGTCGTCATTGATAGGTACCTACTCTGGATTGCACCTAGATCTACGCGTGGGTAACCTTAAGTGCAAACTGAGCGGCAGTTTCGTGATAGGACGCGCGCTTAATATTTGAATTTCGTACCTGAGAACCAAGCTCCCGGGCACCTGATACGTATCCCGATTGGGAACTTCAGATTTCACGCTCTCTGACGCTTACAAGGACTAGATCTTCGGCATTCTACTACATTTACCCCCTATTTTTCATCTTACCTGTAGTTCTGATCAGTTTCCTGCATTGTCATGTCGTCTATCTCGAGGTGCAGCTCACGTTGGCAAGCAGGTCTGACGTCACGAGCTCTACGACCACCTTTTTTTATCACAAGCCCCTCATCATTTTCCATCACGTCGACATCTACTTCTCCCCCAATCCGCATAACACGCTCTTCTCTCAACAAATTTACACATACCACACGTCAAGTCTCAAATACGACAAGAAACATGTCTGATTCAAACAACAACTTCCGCTTGAGCTCAGTCTTCAATGTCAAGGGTAGGGTACGTAAAATTTTCTGAGATCTACTACATGGGTAAAGTTCTAAAGTTAACAGGTTGCTCTGATCACCGGTGGAGGTAGTGGTATTGGTTTGATGGCCACCCAAGCTTTGTGAGTTTCTCATTCGCAGGAATTCAGATTCATACCTAACCATTCTCGCAGGGCTGTCAACGGTGCTAAAGTCTATATCATCGGGCGCACCCAGGAGAAGCTTGAAAGCGTAGTCAAGAACCACGGCCAAGGTATCGATGGCCAGATCATCCCAATAGTTGCCGACATCACTTCAAAGGATGAGATCTCCAAGGTGGTCAAGGAGATCGAATCCAAGGAGAAGCACCTCGACATCCTGATCAACAATGCTGGTATCGCTGGCAATAAGCAACAGTCCGAGGCCAAGACAGCAGAGGAAATGAAGAAGAACCTCTTCGATGATGAGAGTTCCACATTCGATGACTGGGTCAATACCTACCGCACCAACGTCCCTCAACTCTTCTTCATGACCATGGCATTCCTTCCCCTCCTCCAGAAGTCCACTGAGAACCAACATGGCTACAGCAGTACTGTCATCAACATTTCCTCAATTTCTGGTATCGTCCAGTCTGCCCAGAACCATTTCGGCTATAACGCTTCGAAGGCTGCGGCTATCCAGCTAACGAAGATGCTTGCGTCTGAGATTGCTGAGAATGGAATCAAGATTCGAGTCAATAGCATTGCTCCTGGTGTTTTCCCGAGTGAGATGACTGCAGGCGAGAGTGGATCTGATCAGAAGAGTCACATTGAGAAGGAGAAGTACGAGAAGGTTCCAGCTCACAGACCAGGCAAGGATGAGGATATGGCTGGTGCTGTTCTTTTCGTTGCGACAAACCAGGTAGGTGTTTGGGCAACTGCCTTTCCTCCCTCGTTCTAGTGTTTCGGGAGTATTCTGCTCTAGGAGGACTCCTGAGACATGGAAGTATGAGTAATTGCTAATCCCGATCATCGCAGTACCTGAACGGTCAGACAGTTGCTGTTGATGGTGGATACATCCTGCATGCCGGAGCCTAGGCAGATTGAATGTGAAAGAATCTGCTTTCCAGGGATTAGGTGATCATGATATCCAAGAGACAACTCTATGGTAGGAGACTTAGCTCCTTTCTGTAAAATAAATATTCTTTCCAATTGATGAAAAATGAGAGATTCAAATAGACTACCTGGCTATAGTATTGCCTTGCAAGCTATTAGCAGTTTTCGATCTGTATCGTACTCTATATATACTGTGACTGGCTGGCTTTTTCGCTCTTCAATGTTTTTGTCGCACGTCGTAGATTTTCGATGTCATAAATATATGTGATGATTTTGCTTTTGTGGAGGATATTTACGTCGAGGATCCCTAATACCTCGCGAGTATGCACCTCCAAAATGCGGCTTATTACCAATGACTGTAGACAACGAGCCTATGATTTGTTCAAGGTCAAGCGAATTGAACACCGTAGAATTGGTATATTGACGTTTGGACTTCGACATGTCAGATTATTTCACGCGGCAAGAATATGGCGGGTGGCCCCAAGACACGGTTCATTCACATTCCATCTTGCTGTATCGATCTACAATTATACTATCCATATCGAAGCCTTCATCATGCTACATACAATCCTTGTTGGTATTCCTTACCCGTCAATTAAAAAATACCAACGGCGCCAATAAACGTGGTACTCTGATTTCCGTTCCTCTCGCGTCTCTTCTTCTCCAAAACAGCCAACAAAGACGTAACAGCCATGATTTCAAACTCGTCACCCAAATCACCCGAATCAAAAGTTCCACAACCATCTGTATCGCTTCTCGCAAATCTCAGCTTTCCCCTCTTCGTCATGGCACTACTTATATGGCAATATGCCGCCACGACGGTTTCGTTCCTGTCTAGTCTAACTAATTTCATACCAGTCGAATGTCCTAGAGCCCGAACTTCCTTCCCTTGACTGTCTCTCCATTCGAATGTATCTCGACGGTCTACAGAGCTGAGATAGATTGAGAATGAGAAGGCTTTACCCCAAGATCCGCCGCGTGTGACTTTCTCGGTTGGTGCGGCTCCGAAGGAAGGAGAGCCGAGGGTTATATTCGCTAATGAATTCGAAAAAGAGTTGCAGAAGCTGGCTGAAGCGAGGACTGGATGGCCATTCTTCGAAGGCCCGGAGAAGATTTCTATAGCAGGTTTCCCTCTGGAGCTGAGCGACGAGGAGAAGGAGATGTAGTATAGAGGGTTCTTATCATCGGTTGTGAGGGCGATCATGAGATCCGACCAAGATGTGTCGTAAAATCCGAACTCCTGGGGGAAGATAGGGGGAGGTTCAGAGGCTCGAGATCGAGAGCTAGAAATTGAAATTGATTGGAGTGTGGAGGGAGTCTTCTTAGTGTAGGTTGGCGGATCCATGTTATAGCTGGAGATGGTGGAAGAGTTTGATGTACTTCTTGGAAACATGTTTGTTGATTGACTGAAATTGCGAAAAGGCTCGATCTCGGGACTGGCTACATTTATCTATCTTCCATCAAAAGGAGTACGATAATAGTTCCCGAGCAGTTCTAGGCTCTAACTTATTGCTTCCATCGAATCAGTACCAGACTATCCCTTACCTCTTACACGAGACCCAATCAGCTACCTACCTTGCTAAAGAATGACAGAAGGATACTGTGACCTCTAGGACTTTGCTTGATAGGTACTACATATTCCGCCAGTGCCGGCTTTAGAACATCATGTGCCGGACTAGAAGCACACTAGAACCTCCTCGCGGACGAGTGGCTTGGCGCTAGAAAAGTAGTGCTGCGGTAGTATCCCAATGGTAAGCCTGAATGGAACTTGCGGAAGTGTTCGGCTATGATATCATGTGCAACGACGACGACTTCTCGAGGCCAAGGGAATGAGTCTCGGATGGATCGATTCGGTACTTCATAGTAGGTTCGTCGTTTTAGACTGCCAAAGTCATCAGGAATTTGGGTGACTTTGATGTTTGACTTCGGGTTTTGTCCTCTGATCCTTCTGTGACTTCATTATTAAGTTTCACCCTTGGAATATTGCTGAACGTTTTATATCGCCGAAGATGAACTTGCCCAGCCTCGTAGGGGGAGGTTATGGGGAAGCATCAAGTAAACAAAGACAGTCTGCACGGAAGTCGAGAACAGTACTGCTAAGAAACGCAAGTGTGATTTTGACGCCATATTCATTCATGCCCAAAATGGAAAGATAATATGACATAGTCCTGAACGAGGCATAAGTTTGCAAGTCTGTATCCATCTCCAGTCAAGTTAAATCGACTGTCCGCGTGTATGCCCAGCAACCAACCAGAACTACGAGCCACCTCTGTAACGCCAACCCTGGGCTCAAGTATAATCCCCCACCCCAACCCTCGGTACCAGACCAATGTCTCTAGCCCTAGAATCCTGACCCTTCCTGAATGCCCTTCGAACTCTCCCTCACTTTCCACCTAAGCCATCATCGCCTTCTCGTCAACTCGTTCAGTACTCTCTCCATTCGACTCGTACCTCCGCCCAAATCTACTCATCTGAATTCCTTGAATCGTAGTCGAAGCAACCCAAGCCGCATAGCTAAAAGCACCGAAAACGGCATCAGCTTTCGCTGCCATACAGACATTGCCTTGGCAGTACATGAGCTGAGCAAGGAAAACTGAAAGAGAGATGAAACCACCAAGGTAGAATGCAGAATTGAGGGCTTGTACGCCGAGAGTCATATATTGATTTGAGGCTTCAATCTCGTTAGCAAGATAATCAGAATGACTAAGGTGCTGGAGGCTCGCTTACCTTTGGGCAGGAAGCGAGGCGCGAGCTCAAGGAAGAGGAGTGAGATTATCGAGAAGGTGGGTGAGAAGATAAGAAAGTTTATTTGTGCAGCCGAATGATAGCCTGTTTGGTTCTGTATGAATGCAACTGATGTCTTGGTCAGTACTAATTTCTAGGCAAGTTAGAAGTTCCACGGAATCGTACTGTAGCTAGAAAGTGCCAAGACCACAATGGAGAAGACGGCTTGCGAAGTCCGTAGAGCGATATGGTGAATCGAAGACATTTCGAAGTGTGTTGAAAAGAGTGCCTGCTCAAAAACGAATTGAAGTGATGAAAGAAGTCTGATAGAAAGCAAGCTGTCTACGTGACTGAACCAGACGAGATAAAATTGCAGTTGGGGAAATCAACTATGAAGTTGGGGATCAAACGAATATATAAATATTCTCTCCTTTCAATGTGACTGGTCTAATTGTAACTTGAGACGATACCCCTGTTGCTGCGGCGACCGAAAAAGAACCATCGCATTGCTTCAGCGGCTTCAAGTTTCGAAACAGCAGGGTGCACGCAGTTGAAGATGCCCAGCCGTATGTTTCCGTCTGAATGACTTCTCGTGATTGGTCGGAAAAGGTTCCGGAAGAGGCTGGGAGTCGATGTGCAGAATTGTGTGCATGAATCTGCCGGGCCAGGAAAGCTTAATTTGTGCTTTTTGGGGGGTCCGAAACGGGACGATGGGTCTGAGCTGAGAATTTGATGGGACGACTGGGATGGATCTTGTTGTGGATGGGACGACATCTGTTCGTTTTATTATTGTTGTGGTTTGCTGCGGATGTCTGCACAGACTTAAAACGGTCACACTGTTTACAAACTGTCACTCTATAGCGGATGGAATATTTCAGAAGCATCTAGATAGCCCAGGATGGAGTCGACGCATGCAGAAATTGCTTAGGAGATTTCATTGAGCCAGTAGATCAGATATCAAAGCAACTTTCCGATGCCAGGGAAACTTGGCCGATTAGGGCACCAGTATCACCTCTCCATACTAGGCTTTCAAGTCAGGGCATAATTATATGACCTCGCATGATTTTTACCGTGGTATCGCGAATATTTATGGGAGTTCGACTTGTGCAAGTCAGATATACAGATTTATTTCGCACTTATTGTTCGAAGTTGAATTATTATCAGCTCCGCCAGAAATGGGCACTAATTTCTGACGTCGATAGGCTATTAGGCAGCTCGAAAATGCGCATTTAAACATTCAAGCGTCACTGAAGCAAAGGAACAATTCACTAAGACAGATCGCGAAGAGAAAAGGAATTTGAGCAACCAGTGCCATTCCTATCTAAACCCCCTCAACCTCTCACCCAGCCCAACCAGTAGGAAAGTTCAGATCATCCTTGCGCTTCGAAGCTGTTTTCCTCATATCCTTCTTGCCACAATTCAATTGTAGGTCTCAAATCTAGTTTCCGCAAGCACCGTTCTGAAAGAAGAATCAGCAAAGGACTCGACTGAACAGGTTTATCAGAAATCACTTACGCAAACCTCAAGGCACTTGGTCTGGGCCAAAGCCAGAATGGTGGAGTTGCAAGTGACTGCACACTAGAAGGTACATCTTAGCTCAATGCGGAAGGCTAAGAATGAGGATTATAACTTACTGCTCCCTTGCAGATGGTGTTGCCAACCGATCGATGAGCAACAGAGACGCCGAGATCTCTGGCCGCCACCAGGGCGTCGGTACCAGCCGGTACTGCTGCGACGGCAGTGAAGAGGAGAGTAAGAATGGTAATGAATTGCATGATGAAGGATTTTTTGTTGGGATAAACTGAATTGGGAAGCGAAGTATACTGAAGCGAAGGATGAAAATTTGAAGTAGTTTGTAGGAATGGAAAAGGCTGATGAAAGTAAAGAAGATGATGCTGATGAGGAAATAAAAACTGTTGTGGGAATCAGGCTCTCTTATATGTAATCCGGAAGCTCGATATGCAAACAGCTTTTAGATTAACTTCCTTCTTTGCTCGACAACAATCAGGGAGAACGAGCTCGCACTCACCGGCAGAATGCATTGACCGAGAATGGAATAGCAGTGGACGAGAGGCCCCTGGTTACTTCTACAGATGGCCTCAATCAGCTTGATGCAAGCGAGGGTTTGTTTACTCCAAACTTCCTTGTGTATGGGTTTCACCCTTGATCCTTCCGGAGAATCTCCAGATCCCACGGAATCGGCTTGCCTACAGCTGAAACCTTTGCTCGGTTGAGTATTGTTATCTTTCGGTTTTCCGAAGTTCTCGAAAAATTTCAGAACAGTTCTTTTGAGTTCAAAAGACGTTTGAGCATGTTTGATCTTACAAGTCTGTGGATACACCTGTTGTGGATGATAAGAGCAAAAAACCCAAGTCATCATTTCAGTTCACCGTTCTGGCAAGTTCCTCGAATCAGGCCTACATACCAGAAGAAAAAAATCTATTTCCTTTACAGCACAATGAACTTGCATAAATTAAGACAGAAAGTATAATCAGAATATTTCAGGGATCGTTTTGAGAATCGTAAAATGAAGTCGTTCTAGCTTTGCGGGTCCCGGGGATTCGAGGTTATTTTGGTCACGGCATGTCAAAGATGGCATAATGAAAGCTCATAACGTCTCTAGTCTTTTTACTTAGACATCATCTTGATAATACCACTGTGCTATTAGCTGATCTTAATACTCCGAATTAGAATAGAATAACCTCTCGTCGGATGGGCCTACTACGAGGCAGCGGAGCTAAGCGACCTGTCCGGTGAGCTAGTGCGAACCACGAGCTTCCAATTTCGGACTCAATGACCCTAGCTTTGCATGATATGTAGGGCTAACTGACAGATGTTATACCATGAACCTGAAGCTTTTGGACAGATGCAGGGCTGGAGCTATGGTGTATCGTGCAAGCGTGAGCAAAAGATCAGATTTAGGTCTAAGCTCTCAATGCCTCTCAGAGCGACACCTCGTCGGGATAAGTATGGACGTTTGAGACAGAGTTATGCCCCATGCGCAGTTTCCAGAACGATCTTCTAGATCTCATATGAAGTCGAATAATGTACTCGTAGTAGGGAATATGGTGGGGTTGTGTGATCAGCAACTGCGAACGATATGCCGGTGATCTTCCACATCTCAGCCACCGGCCCACTAATTGCCAATAGTAAGCTTTCAGTGCAGGCAAGCAGGCAAGCTACCAAATAGAGTTTTAAGAAGTACTTCCATGGGGCCTTTGATGATTCCGTCGCTTTCTATCCCTCTTCCACTGTTGTGCCTGGGATGTAGAGCCTGGACAAATCCTTTAATCACATCCAGAAAAGTCATCAATTAATTGTGTGGCTTTGAAGTTGTTAGTTTGCTGAACGTCCCCTAGTGTTTTTACCATAGTTGACATCAAGTCGTGACTTCCACGTTGTACCTACTTAGCTTAGTAGCCTGGCAAAGGCTCGCGTCGCCGTTGAAGAATTAGGCCGCCTCGTACCATCTTACTCAACCAGCCGGCTGGTGTTTCATCGACTTCGCTTACCGTATTTGGGGCGTGTAGAAACGATATAAGGACATCGATTATAGCTCAGACTGGCAAGGTCCGATTGAATACAGCCGGGATTGCAGGATTATCTTCGTAGCTTCATTCAACCTGCAAATTCTACAGATAGACTTAATCATGCTCCATCAAAATAAGCGGATACACTTTTAACCGGAACTCCGACCATGGAGAAGGAGAACATGAAGCACTGGCGAGGTGAACCTAAATCCCCAATTAGAACTGGAGAATATGTGGAATATACCGAGGGGCCCATCGTCGGCTTCAATGCTTACGAGAATGCCTAGCTAGCTACTCAGTCACAGAGGTGCACCTCACGCCGTGAACATGTCAACATACCAAGTAGAAGTGTATATATAGCGAAGGGGGCGCTCTCCTCAATACATCCTCAGCATCTTCATCTTCATCTTCATCATCTTCATCTTTTCTAGCTTTCAGTCCATTGCCAATCACAATCTTCCATTCTGTTCTACATATTCTACTTCGACTCTTCCCATATCACAGCCAGCAATCACTTCCCAAACCCTACAAACTCTTTCAAAATGCAGTTCTCCTTCACCACAATCTTTGTTTTCGTCGCTGCTGTTGCGGCGACTGCTTCTCCTATCGCCGCGCCGGTCGCCGAGAGTAACTACATTGAGAAGAGAACCTGCGGTACTCTCTCAGGTACTGCTTTGACAGTCTGCCAGACTGCCTGCAAAGGCGCTTGCGTAAGTCAGACTCTTCATGTTTGGTTTCGATTGACTGACATCGTGATCTTCTAGACTCTTATCTCTGCTGGACTTGCATCCTCTCTCTGCGAGAAGGCCTGTGACCTCGGTGTAAGTTTTCGAATTTTTCGAGTGACATACAAATAAGAGCTAATAAACTACCAGCCTTTGTAAGCGAGATAATCTTGATTTCTGAAGGGTTAAGGAGATGACGTTGGGCATTGTTTGTTTTCTGATGGGGGAGAAGTGGATGTAGTGATTTGAGTAAGGATTTGTGATGGCAATGGGCTGGGCCTAGACAGAAGAAGAGCGAATCTGGGATTTCGTAGAAAATTTTGATTGATTCAACCAATGTTGTGCCCATTTCCCTATGATATCATGGAGGAATCTCTTTTGGCTAGATGAAACTCGCAAGTTCTAATGGAGTGGTGAGTTGAGTCTGTCAACTTTCAAAAAAGAAAATGTCTTTCCAAAATTTTTAACATATTAAAAGATCAAGATTGGCATGTGTAGAAAAACAAAACTTATATCTGGTGTTCCCAGCCTATAAATCCGCAGCTGTGAGGCCGACACTAGGCAATAGGGATATATCTTAACCAGTGGCTCACAAAGATCGTTCATGATTTGGACAAGATGTTGTGGCTCACTTTACTAGTCACCCACTCCTAGCAAAGTCTCGCTTGTCGCCTTCATATCACCAAAATACGCGTTTTTCTTCCATCAACAGCTGAACTGTCTCGGTGGTTCAGTTCGGGAGCTCGCCAATACAAGAGAAACGTCAGGACTAGCTCTTATGCATCCACCGTAGCTCAGCGGTGTTGGAAACTTAGAGTCCTTCTCTTCCGACGAATGTTGACAGTCGAGTAAGCGAACTGGGAGGAGCGGGAATCGACAACATCGATCTTCAAACAACCTATTCAGTTAGGTTTTCTATAGACGCGCCCGCTCGACGAACTGGTCTGGAGTTTTTGCTATTTTTGATCTTGTTGAACTTTTGTCTTTATTTTTTCCCCAAGAAGTGTTACCTGCGTATATATTGACACGATTTCATTCGCTTTTGCACGTTTGTATGTTAGTTAATGTGGGGCGCGAAGTCAACACTTTTCTCGGTAGAAGTCGCGCTAGAGAAAATTATCACTATCACCACGATCGTAAACGAAAGTCTCCATTAATCCAATCGATGTTCTTAGTTGATGATAATCCTCGGATATTTCTTCATATAATGCAAAGATCTAGATCATATCATCTGCGTCGTTTGTCAGTCGTAAGACCTCATTCGCCAGGGCTGCTTTGCCACATTAACAATAAGGTAGATAGATCAATGTCTACATCCTGTGCTCGTTATCAAACCGTATATAGCACCCTTTTCGTAATATCACTAGAGCCAGTGAACCGAAAAGTTAAGAATTTAACGCAGAACCAACAACACCCAAAACAGCCTTGCTCGTATTTTTTAGGATAGTACCCAACCTTTCCAACCCAGCAGAACTTCGTAGAAAACCCGAACGTCAACTATTACTCCGCGAGTAGCTTCCTGGAGAGTTTTCACTCTGTCAAAGTGTCGATGTATTGCACACTCTGGGGAAATTGGAAAACAGGCCGGCTTCTGATATGTAGGGCCCATTGATTTCCATCCATTTATCAATTGGTGACGCAGCAAAGCGTTGGAATTCCAGAGCGAGGTTATGAGTATAGAAAAGATGCGCTGAAGACTGCAGGTACTGGTTAAGATGCCACTTTGATGGCTAGAGTTATGCTGTGCTTTTGAAGGCGAATGGACTCGAGAAGCAATTTCTGAAAATTTGATGCCAGAGTCAGCCAGACTCAAAGCGAGGGATATCCCATCATCCCATTTCGCTCCTTCTATTGGTAAATCTGGTCTAAAGGTGCTCTAGAAGATAAACATTATGGTGTCTCAGCTTATGAATATAGCGGTCGTATCCCGCTGCCAGGACATTATTCCTCGACAACACCGAACTGACACAAGAGTTCCATGGGCCCGCGATCTACCCAGTCCTTGACGTCCTCAGTACTTGTCACCCATACCATTCCAGCCATGGAAGCTGCGTTTGCTGCCAAGTTTCCTTTTCTAGCGCAAGACCTAGGAACGACCAGCATCCACTCATCCACAAGGATAACATTATGTGCCTTGTCAACTCCCGAGAAGACCTTCAATTGTTCATACACTTCCACCAGCTGCTCTACATGTGTGTTTGATGGAAGTTTCTTTACCGCGTGTCTGAATGGCAGATTTGGAACCTCATTCTTCTCTTAACAGAGGTTAGCTCAATGTGACACAAAAGCTCCGTAAAGAGGCAAGCTACCATCAACAATCCCCAAAGCATCAGGAAAAAGATCAAAGTCGTGCTTCTCTGGTCTGGGCAGTACCTGTAGATGCTTGTGCCCAATAGAGCTCCCAGCCTCAACTCCGCAATTGTAAATCACCATATGCCTGCTCTCGAGTCTATGCAACACGTTCCACGCAGCGGCAAAATCACCCTTATTAAGGTGATCCGACTGAGGCGTAAATTCCGTTGTATGAAGGACATATTGAGGCCTAACTACGCAGTACTTGTTCAAAATGAGTTTATGAGAAGGACCAACGAAGTCGATCACGAAATCGGGGTCGGTATCTGAAAAAACATGCTGGTCAGATGAGCGGCCAGGATCGTTGGCTTTTTGCAAGGGCTTCTTGGTGAAGATTGGAGCACAGCTGAATTGGAACTTTGCTTAATAGTTAGTAAATTTGTGGCTAAGATGGACGGGGACAAAATAGGTTCGAGAACCCAAGCTTAAGGTACAGTACGGACTTCGAAAGGGCCTGTCTTGACTAGACGTGGGACGTTGGGCTGCCAAAACAACTCTCCTCGTTTGACCAAAGCATCAAATTGTCGTAACGCCCGAGATTCTATAGCATCGGCTTCCATGTTATATCACGAACTAGATTTGGATAGAAATGAGGATTTTCTTATGTATTATATGGCCTAATACAGCGTGGTGTATACCTACCTGTAAGTGGTGAAACGTGGCTTTGTCAGCGGATCCACTTGGTCATTGTCGCTACTCTTAACCTTCCACAACCTCGAGTTCTAGGCAATCAGAATGTCATCAATACACTCGTTTAATCGTGCATTTTGGCCATTCTCAGCATATCTGAAGAAGTTTGAGCACTTCTCCAGAATCTCGCTTTCTGCCTGCCTTGCCAGCATAACCGACTGTAATGCTGTTCTAGGCCTCTTCGTGTCTACTCAACGGCTATCAGCTGTCTCTCGCCCTGCTTAATGAGCATCTCACCATTTTCAATGAAATAATCCCCATGAATTCTATTATCGAAAGGAGCCGGAAACACTGAAGTGGACGCAAAGCAGCACCAGCCAGTTGACAATATTGATCTTCTCGAGAAGTCCGTCTGGAAGCTCGAGCATGAAACCAGCTGGTTTTCCGGGAGGAATGGAGTCAGGATGTTCTTCAGACTAGGTACTGTACCTGAAATTGCGGTTCACCACCTCGATCGATATGCTCTTGTAGTTCTTCAGCTAGAGCTTGAGACATGCTATAAAGAGATGGACATGACATCGAAAGGCCCCCCACCTCGCATGGTTCGCGCCACTAGTAAGATTTACCAGAACGACGATTGCGCTGACGTTGCCTCGGGATCTATTTCTTGAACAACTCGTGGATGCTTCAACCCGCTCACCTCCAAGTCGAGGATCTTGTCGAGATGCTATCGCGTATGTCATCCTTCACGGGGTTGAAACTGGTAGCTGCCAAGAGGAAAAATTCAGAATAAAATTGGAGGAGTCCCACCATTATCAGATTCGAATCAGCCGGATCATCACATATTGCACAATTCACTGTTCATATGAGATCTTCACCCATGCGAAAATCCGAGAAGTCTCGGGGGCTAAGGTCAAATGATCTATGCCCTGGAGACTAAGGACCTTGATATCAAGTCTAGGAGAAAACTACCAACCTAAATATACGGCTTCCAATCCATCAAATACTCATAATCTCGCTTCGCCTATTGCTTGAAAGCTAGTAGTAGTAGGAGGAGTACTAAGAGTATAAAGGAGGCTATACAGAAAATAGAAATCGAGTAGGGAAATCATACTATTTGTAAGTTAATCAAATCAGGTAAGATTAAAATACGCTGATTTCCAACTTTAATCAGTTCCCCTATTTAATCATAATAGTATCTGATCGTGTAATAAATCAATTGACTGCGAGGTAATTAAGTTTGATTGAGGTAATCAACCCAAAATACTGTAGGGAATGGCGCCATAGTACAACGTTATAACGAATGCTTACTTCATTTCTCTTGGTACTTGGCACGAAGCATAGCAACCCATCCACGCAAAGCCGCTTGGCACTTGGCTCGTCCTTAGTAGGAAGGTAGCAAGAACGACAGATTCTCTCGCTGTTGGATGTTCGTGACACGATCGACAGCGTTGTCGTATCGCATTTGCGCGGTTCTTCATATCCTTCTGGATTCTTCGAGTGATGTACGCTGCGTGTCTAGGCGAACCTTGGCGCTTTAGATAGGCAGTTTGTCTGAGTTGGGGAATGGAATGATTGGACAGACTGATTTAGAGGGTTTACAAGGTATCGGTGTAGGGTTGTTGTGTTTACTGTCTGAGTGGGTAGGATGAAATGCTTGGTTTAGTGACCTTGCAATTCAAGACCGGGTATCTAGGTCCTTGGGAATCTGGAATGGCACAATACTGTTAGATGGGTACCCACAATGTGTCCGTATAAAGGACTAGATTCCTCGAGGCTGGCACTTCTTTGCCCTGACTGTTGCTGCTTGACCCATCAATTTATTGACAGCACCGGGTGGACTGGATTAGAGTATAGCTCAGGTCAACATGTCGACCTACTGGCAGAAGTTTCGAAGCGAGAAAGCGCAACTCGCTACTAACCATTCGGAATCCTCAGAAGAAGTGGTCATTCGTGATGGGAATCTTGAATTCACTCGCGAGGCAGGCGCTGGGAACGATTCACAGCCTTCATACCAGGAAGCTTCAGGAGCACCAGTTGAGAAAGAGTCGCCGCTTGGCTACGATGTCAACTGGTTCACCATAATTTTTCTGAATGTTGGACAGATGATTGGAACGGGTGTCTTCTCTACACGTATGTTATCACGACTCTAGCTCTCTAGGCCTCTCCTCCTCAGTACAAGGCATTGGAATTCTGGAATGTAACTGATCTAGTTCTGAAATAGCTGGATCCATCTTGAAAGGTCTTGGTTCCGTAGGGCTGAGCTTAATTTTCTGGCTCATTGGGCTTTTGGTCGCTGCCGCCGGCATGAGTACATACCTTGAATTGGCATCTTACTTCCCCAACCGATCTGGTGCCCAAGTTGTTTATCTGGAGCAAGGATTTCCGCGCCCGAAGTACTTCTTCCCTACCGCGTATGCGATGTTGAATGTTCTTCTGGCTTTCAGCAGTAGCAATGCCATTGGTAAGTATACTCGCGTGCTCCAAGAATTCTGAACGATTCCAGTCTGACAAGGACACTAGTCTTGGCGACCTATACTTTCAGGATTGCTGGACACAGCCCAACCGAGTGGGAGGCAAAGGGAGTTGCTCTTGCTGGGTATACTCTTGCTACATTTGGTCAGTACTCTACATCCTGCGAGAACCAATCGAATCGCTAATTCTGTTGCAGTCGTGATTCTTTCCAATAAATGGTCTCTCCGATTTTCAAATTACGTTGGAGTCGTCAAAATCCTGATCTTGTTATTGTAAGAAGGCAATATCGGTTCTTGTAGGGCAATTTATACTGACTGCCTTCAGCATTTCGATCACAGGGTTTGTTGTGCTTGGAGGAGGCATCAAATCCATCCCCGATCCTGGGAAGAATTTCCGCAATGCTTTTGAAGGTAGTACTGGCGATGCGTCTGGTATCGTCAGAGCACTCGTCAGAGTCAACTATGCATACGAAGGATACGCAAATGCTTTCAACGTCGTAAACGAGATCAAGGTATACATCTATCCCGCTTACTCCAGAACTTGTCGCTGACTTTTTCAAAAGAACCCCATCCGGACCATAAGTTGGGCAGGTCCCCTCTCCCTCCTCATTGTGGCCATTCTCTACATTTTCGTCAATATCGCCTATTTCGCCGCAGTCCCGAAAGCAGATATTATTGGCTCGCAAACAGCTGCGGCTGCTATCTTCTTTGAGGCTGTATTCGGAGACGGAAATGCTGGCCGTGGACTGAGCTTCTTGATTTTGGTATCATCGTTCGGCAATCTGGTCTCGAACTTGATTGGAGCTGGGCGAATCATTCGGGAGTGTGGAAGACAAGGCGTTTTGCCTTATCCGGCCTTCTGGGCTTCCACTCAACCTTTCGGAACACCATTGGGACCTTACCTCCTCAAATACGTCCTGACGGTTCTCATGATCGTTGCACCGCCATTCGGAGATGCGTTCGACTTCGTCGTGGACTTAAAGTCCTACCCTGACGCCGTCTTTATGCTTGTCATGGCATTAGGACTTTTCTTCATCCGACGCCACAGGAAGCGTGTCAACGCCGGAGCACCAGAATTCAAAGCTTGGGACGTGGTTGTCATCTTCTGGATTCTTATCCAAGTCCTGTTGCTCGTTATGCCATGGGTCCCTCCTGCGGGTGGTATCTATGCTGGATCGGTGTCGTTCTTCTATGCAACTTACTGCTTCACTGGATTAGGAATGTAAGTTTCACTCATGCTTGTTATGTCACGGATAAATTCATACTGACACATTGGAAAACAGTTTAGGGGCCTGTGCAGTTTATTACTGGCTCTGGATCCACGTCCTTCCAAAACGCGGAAAATACGCCATCCGACAAACTGTTCTCATCCTCGACAGTGGGGCTCAAACTCACGAACTGGTCAAGGTTCCCCTATCCGAGCTCGAGGAATGGGATGCGAAGCACGATGTTATTGGGAAACAAGTAGCAGGTTCTGGATCTAGCTATGAGCCAAAGGACGGGAGCGATGATGGTGTTGTCCGTGAGCGTGTTCTGGTTGACGGCAGCAGGAAGGTTGACCTGTAGATGAGTATGCCTGAACGGAAAAGGTCGTTCTTTAATGGACTTACGAGTCTATTCATGGAATTTCTTGCCAACTAAGGCAGTCGATCAACTTATGCTGGGATAATCAGTCTGCCTCTTTGTTGTCTCGTGCTAGATTTGTGCTATGAAATAAACGTCCTGAACCCCAGAAACACCCAGAAATAACTCCTCCCTCTATATGAACAGCTTGTTTCTCGAATCAAGGCCTGCTGCACTGTAGTTCATGTTCCTCTTGGCAGAGTTCTTCTCGAACTTTTGGCAAGAGATCTTGACATCGAGGCTATGTTAATTCATACCCGCAGGAGCGAGAGTTGGTCTTGCGACTCAAGAACATTGATGTGTTGTGAAGTCTTAGATAAGGTCTGTCTCTATCCCCTTAGAGTGAAGTCCTGAAGGTGTTGCATAACTTTGATGACGTTGGGGGTGGTTCAACGTCGCAGAAGAGCTCCAAGGCTTCAACGCAAAGATGGTACAACCGGGACTTACTACGCCAGACACTGATGAGTCGGCATCGAGTCACAAGAAATATGAGAGAACGTGCCTGTCATTTAACCTCTCCAAAACGCTTTACGAGGTTCCGAGATCTAAAGACTGGTTCGTGGATCAAAGTGATCCCATATGGCTTCCGAGCATGTTATGCCAAGGCATGTTGACGCTGAGAAGCACTAAACTTTTAACCTTTTTTGATCTCAAGTAACTTGTAAGCATCTCGTGTTATTAGTTCTGACGTCCGAACTGGTGCTGTCAGCATGTCAATTACCGCGTATTACGAGTTACGGCACAGCGAGCCTTACCACAGAATGCCGCCTCCTCGTCAGCAGTAGCTGCCCAAGTGCCGCAAGCCAGCTGAGCACGGTTGCCCAGGATCGTGAGATGACATGGCTGTGAGACCATTTGGGATAGGAAACTGGCGAGATGGCTGACTCTCCATCCTATAGTATGGATCCGTATCCAATCTTTGCAAATTTGAGGTCCAGCCCTTCCTTTTCATGCTTCGGCATAGACTAAGGACATGAGCACTTGATCAAGCTCCTACGCCAGATTCCCACATTTCATGGGCTTCAGGCTTCTCAAGCCCACAAATCTGTTTGTCCAGTGCTCAAAGCCATGCCATGGATGAGTTGAGATCAGCGAAAAGAAAAAACGTCGCAAGCTTGTTTGGTCACGTTATAGTCACATGTGGTTGCAATATTACAGGCTGTTCTTGAATGGCATGTGAAATGATGCCGTCCTCGCTGTCTCTTCACGAGCGATAAGAGATCGCGGAATCGAAGGTCCTAAGAAGGAAGGACGGCAGGCTACTCGTACGCATCCATACGTGCTCCGATGCATGATTTTACTGAACGAGGCAAAATCTAAGCGTCGCTCGAGGGTCCGAGACAGGAGAAGGCGAGGCAGGAGGAAGACTGGAAGGGTAAGAGTTTGCTCGGTGCCACGCGTTCGAGGCTTCGAGCCACCCTGCCACCATGATCATGATCACGATCTCGACCGGCCTTCTCCTTTGCCCTTGCCCCTCCTCGCCTGCTTACCATTCGCTGACTCGCGGTCAATCAAATATCGAAGTATCCCGATCCATAGCAGGTGTCCGTCCACCGGAGCCCCCCTGATTCGCCAGTGCTTCGAAGCGAGCTGCACCTTGCACCTGTGGATAAGAACAGGCTCAGGCTCACAGGCTCACAGGACAGGATGCCCGGAGCGCTCGCCGACCCTAAATGGACAGGAAGCCGAGCTGTCAAAGACGCTCGAGGCCCTCTCTGGTACTTGCGTCCGCGTGGTACTGTATACCTACTGTAGGATAGGGTTGGCG
>JACBAH010007377.1:0-28525 GCA_014282315.1 Neospermospora avenae | reverse complement strand
CTTCACCTCAACTACGAATTCCTTCCGACCTCTTGACTTGCACCTCAACTCCACTGTCGAGTTCGCGTTACCTCACCTCGGATTCGAACCCCATTCTATATCTACGAAGCAATTCGGAAAGCTTAGTGAAAGCAAACTGGTGATCGATCGAGGGATCCGCCTTCGACCTTCTCTACCATTGTGCAACACCAGCGATTAAGGCGCTACTACAGAGAGTGCACGCGGAGCTGGTCTGCGTACCCACGCTTTCTGGTCCTTTACGATCACTCCCACGATCTCCATCGACCACCCCATCTCGATAGAATTATGGCCCCCAAACATGGCATCAAAACAGAGCAGGGGCTTGCCAAGCGGGCAAAGAACTCTACCACATCTCGATCTGTGACCCCGCTTGATATTGGAGCCAAGGTCCCTTTTAAAGTCGAATATCCCAACATGAAAAGTGATGGTACGCTCAGTCAGAAACAAAAGGCCCTGATTGATAGCGCTGAATATCAGGTCAGCCCATTCATAGCTAAAGGTGCTCGGTCGACGGGAGAGTTGGACCAATATTATACCGTTACACCGCATGATGAATGGGAGAGCATGAAGAAGTATAATAACTTCATCAGTAAGCACATTGCTCGGCTCAATCGTTCCAGACTGATTTACTCTAGTCCAGGGGGAGGCATATACAAATAGCCAATTCGTCTTTGTCAGGGGAGAAGATACACCAAAGGATAAGGACAATACAGAGGGAAGGCCGAAAGACTTTTGGGTCGCGCGGATTTTGCAAGTGCGGGCCAAGAATCCTCAACATGTCTATGCACTTGGTAGGAGGTCCTACCTTGAAAACGATCATCACTAATTCCAAAAGTTACCTGGATGTATTGGGCAGAAGAAATCCCTCCACCTATTCCTAAGGCAGCAGATCAAGTTAGCAAGGATACTGGACGGCGAACCTACCATGGCAATTTCGAGTTGATTGCATCCAATTACATGGAGGTTCTAGATGTTCTCTCATTTGCAGGCAAAGCTGATGTATACCATTGGCCTGAGGACGACGACAATGTGCAAACAAGATTGTTCTGGCGACAGAGTTACAATCGAAAGACTCTTGAACTCTCGGTGAGTATCGCCAGCACTATCTAGTACTACCTACTAACACTGATATCAGCAACTAAAGAAGCATTGCCTCTGTAACGGTCATTATAATCCAGATGTTCCAATGTACATCTGCGACAACCCGACTTGCAAAATCTGGTTCCACGAGAATCATTTGATTGATGACCATTTGACCAAAACATACCAGCGTCTGGTTGGCGAACGTGTCGCCATCGGAGATGCTAAATTCGCTTGCAAGAAGCCAAAAGGACCAATCTACAAAGCAGCTTTCAAGGCAGTCATGCAAGAAGATGCTAATGGCCCTCCACAGATCGTCGTCACAGATCTGCGGAAAGGTGCAGATCCACAGACCTGGCATGAATTCCTCCTGTGTCCAAAGTGCGACACTCCTTTTGAATGATTGAGCCGGAAGAAGAAAACTTTCCTCTTCAGCACAGAATGCCTCGCTCTGTCAACAGTCAGGCCAGGTTGTCACACGTCATGCTTATATATAGTCCCAGTTCCTAACGAAGTGAGTATTCCGCCGGGGAAGGGATACATGTCCGAGGACATAGGTATCAAGCCCTTGCTTGCCTTGAAGAGGCAAGTTGCTTGGGGCGTCTGGAAATATGCATTTCTTGAATACCACTTTGCTTCTGGTCAGCTTGGTTCACTTCCTGCTTGCAGATCCCTCTCCCATGTGTCCAGACGGTCATCACCCCAAAATACAGGAAAACTGGGGACGATTCGTCAAGTCAGCAGCATTACAGTTGACAAGCGTCTTCGGAAAGCGAGCACTATTATACCCTTCTTGCTTCTGGAGTTGGTGGGAGTCTGGAGAAGGCTAGCCTCATGATATTGCGTTATTTAGCGGGGAATGTCATTGTAGATATCACGATAATCGAAATGGATGAATGAATATCAACCTCAAATACAAAGCTGCGTCACCATTGCTACTTATGATTGTTTTGAAGAAATCATGCCCTGACTTGCATATAAACCTTGAAGAAGCTGTGATATGTAGTGTCCCAAAATCGCTGGTACGTCTTACACCTGAAGCTGTTTCTCGATGAATCAACGTCTGTGACACTTTGTCGAGAGCTATTGGGTCAAATACTCAGCTGCATAACAAGCGTTCTTCATCGCCTCAGACATCATAAGCGTTCAATTACTCTTTTTGATTCATGCATAATGCCAAAACATACGGGCAGCGATGTTCGCTGCCCTTTCGTCTCCTTATCACAGAGGCTGCTATATACAGCTCAGACCCCAAAAGATGATCCTTATTTTCCGAATCAGTATTTGTTTCATGCTCTCTTTCTTCTCTCTTGCATGCCCCGCTCGCGTTGATTTGGCAGCGGATCTATGTGCCGAGGGTGGGATGCATAGCTTGAGAAGAAAAAAATGACTCTGAGCGTTGCCCCCAATACCATCCAGACACCATCATTTTTCACATGTTTTGTTGTCTGCGTTCGGTTTGGGAGTTTATTTGATGATTTGGCGGATGATGGTCGAAATAAACAAGCAACCTCGCTTGGTTATTGATGCGGAACAGGGACTTGTTGACGAGAAAAACCTTATAGTCGAGGGAAGCGATGGCTCCGGTACCGCAGCAACATTTCCAGATGGCAACAACCATTTACCAGAGTTTGAAGACAGGGGATCTGAGGTTGCGCACAGAAGCTTTTTGGGCGGCGCACTCTCGAAGATTTTGGGCCAAGTGTTCAGAAAATCGCATTTAGAGCCTGCGGTAGATGACTTGCCACCGGATGGAGGCTTGAAGGCTTGGGCTATTGTCTTCTTCACTTTTCAGACTGGTTTCAACACTTTCGGTTTTGTGAACAGTTACGGAGTATTGCAGAATTATTATGTTACAGCATTGGATCTGCCTCCGTCAACAGTCTCGTGTAAGAACAGCTTCTTAGGACATCTAACATTTGACATAACAATTGAAAGTCAGTGAAAGAGTTCTTAGCGATTTACTTACAATGTCAATAGGGATCGGCTCCTCAAATGCTTTCCTCATGTTGGCACTTGGAGCTTTCGCAGGTCGTCTCTCAGACGCTGGTTACTTCCACCAGCTCTTCGCTCTCGGCACAGCGCTCCAGATCATAGGATTCTTCACAGCTGCCAACTCTACCCGTTATTGGCAGGTCCTTCTATCACACGGTGTCTGTCTCGGTACCGCTGGTGGTCTTGTCTTCGTCCCCACCATGAGCATTGCAGGAACGTACTTCTCCAACAAACGCCCATTGGCACTAGCTATAACCGCTCTCGGAAACTCGGTCGGTGGACTCGTCTTCGCAGCCGTTCTGCAGAATGTTCTCCCGAGCTTGGGATATGCTTGGGCAATGCGAATTTGTGGGTTCGTGGTGATGGCCACGAGTATTCCGGCGAATTTCGTGCTTAAGCCTAGGAAATTGAAGAGGACGAAGGGTCCGATCATTGAGTGGGGAGCTTTCAAGGAGTTGGAATATTCTTTGTTTTGTACTGCTATGTTCTTGACGTTTATGGTACGTATTTGGGAATTCTGGTCTCTCTTCTCTTTTCCCCAATGTCTCAAGATCTTGTTGACACTCGTCATATCCTTCTCTCAAGGTCTCTTATTCTGAACAAGCGATGCTAACTCTTCATCTCGATAGGGCATGTGGGTGCCCGTGTTTTATGTAAGTTTTCCTCCTTTACAACTATTGTGAACAGAGAAGATGTGTTGACTAGAACAGCTTGGATCCTTCGGAAGAAATATTATCGGCATAGACAACAAAGCTGCTGCATCCTTGATTCTTATCATTAATGGTGTAGGAGTGGCAGGACGAATTGTTCCTGCACTACTCGCATCGAGACTCGGGCCGCTGAATCTCATGATTCCTCTGACTTTCGTACCCGCCCTTATACTTTACTGCTGGGCATCGGTAAATACCCAAGCTTCACTCCTACTCTTCGATATCTTCTATGGTTTCCTGATGGCTTCGGGTCAAGGCATGTTGCCACCTTCGCTTGGGAGTCTGACTAAAGATCTGTCTAAGATGGGAGTCAGGTTTGGTATGGTCTTCTCGATATGTGGATTTGCGCTGCTCATCGGTCAGCCACTTGCTGGTGCTTTGATAGAAGCGAATGGAGGTGGTTATCTATATGCCCAGATGTATGCTGGTAGTTGTATGATGATGGGAGTCATTTTTATGGTCGCGACTAGGACTAGGCTAGTCGGATGGAATTTGAAGGTCAAGATCTGAATCGAACAAATAAATATCCATTCAGAAGCGCATCTGAATGAATTAGAGTGCAAATGGAAGATAATCTACTGCTTTGAGCCGCTATATAGCACAACCAGTCTCGTCCATACTACTTTGATTCAGTCTCGCTAGATTATCTGATGATGCGCATACTGCGAGGTCAGTCAATTTCGTGTTGGGAGAAGCGATTGGGAACTTCATAGAAATTTCAGCATTTTTTCAACCCCAAGTCTTCAAAAAGTTAGGTGACTTTGGAGTGCGATCTCCGGCAATGTCCTGAAACTTGTTCGTAGCCCCATCAGCTACATAGTTGGGAATTCGATTTATTTGTGGCCAGTAGTCGAATTGGAAAGAGCGCTTGAGTTGAGGCCGACCAGCGTGAAGATAGACCCCCTCCTCAGATTCCTTCATCTCCAATAAATCTCCTTGCTGGATACAAAGAATCCAGAAAATTCAGTGTTGGGCTCTGTTCTGACCAATTGAGCCCTGTGCAAGCAAATTGTGGGAAGATTGGGCAGTTACTCGGCAATCACTCACTCGCCCCTTTAGTTAAGTTTTCCCACACTAAGACTAATCTCAATTTGGAACTCCGCATCGTCCTCCGCATGTCGTACTACAATAGTTTCGGACATCGAGGCCAGGCCAGGATCTCGCATCCCGCATGCGCATGCCTACTTGACCTTCCCCGACGCAGAGCGAGCATATCCATTATTCCACTAATCCCAAAGATAGAACTTATAGATCGACTTCCCCAATATGGCGGCGGCTTTCAAATTCGTCTCCTCCAATCATGCGCCTCCCAAAAGATTACAGTCAAGCAAAGCTTGTGACAATTGTCGTCGGCGGAAAAAGCGATGCCTCCACGGAGACAATATTTTGCGTCATTCCACTGTAAGCATCGGCGAAGATTCTACAGAATCCGACTGCGGAAGGGAGTCGGGATCACGATCCTCCATGCGACGCCGACCAGATGCAGTAGATAGTGAGGTAAACGATGGAGGGCCTCAGCCGCGTAACCAGAATCAAGAAACAGAAAGCAACTCACTTAATGCCCCAAGTTCTCGGTTTATCGGTGACCTGAATCCAGAGAGTATCTTCTTGGCGGCGATAAGCCCTGACATATCTCGTGGTAGATCACTGGATGATAGTGTCGGTGTCTGTACGTGATGGGGAAGCCCAATGTCTTTTCTCTTTTCCTATGTCTTGAGATTGCTCTTAAGACATGTCTTATCATTCTCTCACGATATCCTATCCTTCATCAAGTGTTTGCTAACTTGCCATCGATAGGGTAAGCCTTTTGCTTTGATCCACCGTCTTGTCCCTCTGCGGGGTTTTCGCCATTCACACGAATGTAGCCAGCTGTTGTGCTCTTACACGCTCTGTAATCTCTCGCATCTAAAGTCTCGAATCAACAGTCCATGCTAGATTCTTTATGCAGAGTTATTGTCTGATGATGTCAATAGGCTGAATTCCTCAACCAGAAATCATGTCACTCAGACCACGCCTGATGTGTTGCAATCACCATTGAACCTGTTCTATCGGTCTACCCCACTCGTTCAAAAGGTTCTCGTTCCAATTTTGGAGCAAGAATGCCTTTCAACAGTTCCCCCATCAGACAGCCTTGAGTCATTAGAAAGTATATATTTCGATAAGATCCATCCAATACTACCTCTGGTTAGTAGGAGCTTGCTTCATAGTGCCCATCTATCAACACCAGGACGTATTGTTTTACAGCAGGGTATCTGCCTCGCTGCCTCGAAGGATGCTTCTGCTAGACTACATCTCAAACTTGATGATGCGACAGTTCTTAGCTGTAGGGACTTTGGAGAGAGAACGTCTGGCGCTATGAGAATGATCATCGAGATGAACCTTATTACGGATAAGATCGTGCTAATTCAGGTATTTGCTCTACTGTCGCAGTTTACGGACGATCCTCCCGGCGAAGATCTGTCTTCTCAGTGAGTGATTCCCAATATTTTATTTCTGGCTCCTTGAGGCGGTGTCTTGCTCAAATCGTATTCCCGTTCGCCTTTTTTCTTTCTCGGAGGGTTTCGGCTAAAACCAGTAAGATACTGCATGAGAGCAGTACACCAAACGCAATCGTTAGGTCTCCATGTCAAGAGACAAGAAGATGCCAGAGATCGGAGTCAGACAACATTGTTATGCTGTATCTGGGCAATTGACAGGATGAATGCGGCATTCAACGGACGGCCAGTTTCTATGCACGAGAGAGACCTGCGAAAGGATCTAGACCATTGTTTTCAACAGCAAGACCCCACCTTTCATATGTTCCTTGAGATCATAGCATTGCTGGGTAAAGTTATAGGGCTCTATAGGCCTCAGGCCAATTCTGGCGATTCTTCCCTGTTAGATATGGAGTTTCCCTCCTACGAGGATATTGCTTTAAAAAGTGGCAGTTCGCTCATTGGCGCACCAGCTCTTGGTACGGTCTTTTCAATAATGTCTTACAAGGTTGTAATCAAGCCGCTAATCATCAACAGCGTCCATTGAAGTTCTCTATCACAGTGTTGCAATACTTTCTTGTCGTACCCGATCCTGGATAGATCCAGAACGTTCATCGACAGCCTTTCTTCGACAAGGTCTATCGACTTCCACCCTGAGCACAATATTCTCCAAGACGCCACAAGATCAGCTCTCACTCTTTACCTTCATACCCTACGCCATATCACTCTCTATGAGCATCGTGTATCGTGAGATGAGATACAGTAAACTCTCAACACATCGAGCGCGAGCTCGTAGCCAATTTAAAACTCTGTGTGACGCCTTATCCGGACTCGGACATGTTTTCTGGTCAGCTTTGACCACTGCAGCTATGGGCAAGAAGCTTTTGCTGGAAATGGACCGGGTTTCCACCACGATCTTATCTTCAGAAGCCTTGACCTCGAGCAGAGCTACCGCCGGTATTCCTTGTCATCGGCATCCAGAAACAGGCAGTGCAGTTCAAGATGGTAAGATGACCAGGTGTTGTTGAGCCAAATGGGATCCTAGCTAATTCGCCTGCATGTAGTGGAATTCTCATCCCCAGATATCCACCATCCGGATCTACATACACAAGATTATGGCCCCTCAAGTAATGATAATATAACAGATATTGATCTGTTTGGACTGTTTGATCCGGCCTTTGATCTCGACGGATTCGATACATTTTTGGAGGGGTACATCAACCCTGGCTTCAATCCAGGGCTACTCTAAGATGGCTTGAGATAGATGGATGTACATGAACTCTTAAGGGAGGGAGCTCTTTGCTTGAAGCTCCGAGTAAGAAGTAGATCCGATGGGAGCGCCGACCCACATCGACCCTGTTCGCGCCAGGCAGCGGAGAGATTCTTCTCTTTGAAAAGATGACATTCCACAGGCAAAACGTTGTGATTGATGATTTGGAATGGTTATTTTATCGGTAATCTCAGCGTCTACTAGAAGTCAAGATAATAATCCGCCTATTACTGATTAAGATGAGGTTGAGCAGTGCGTTATCAAAAGGTGGCCGAGTGATTAGCCATGCCACTATGGGATGAGGGATATGCAAAAAACAAACAAGCACCACGAAATTACCACCAAAGAATTTATTCGAAATTTCAAACATACGTCGATCAAAAGTCCGAGTCATTCTTGATCAAAACGGAGCTCCGCCCACTTGGCCTTGTGAAGCGAGGTCAAAACGTTCAAAAGTTTGCAGCTGTTGATATTGCTATTGGTATACATGATATACACGAAGGGTGACACAGCAACATGCCCATATAACCTTCGTTCATGGATGTTTTGTCTGACTCGTTTTCTCGACGTGATTTCTCGCTTAATGCTGGCATGTTTACCTCTTCAATGCTGTCATCAACGTGTCAGATCAACGGGATGCTTAGACCGAGATATTTAGCAAAGATGCCTTAAACTTTCTCTGACAGAAAATAGTTCGTGATCAAGAATTTGGTAACTCACTGCTCCCCAAAAACACATAGTGATGGTTCAGCGACCGTCCTACCAAAGTGAAACGAATCGGAGATTCCCAATCCGGAAAAGCCGATGCGGGACCATTACAGCGGTAGGCGACGGCGAGCTGCTCCTTCAGGAGATACCGCAAAGTTGACTTTGCGATGGAGACATTATAAAAGGGTTTATATCCTGTGCCCAAAGTTGTCGGTAGAAGTTGTCACATTCGCTCTACGCATTCAAGAATAACCACATCTACAATGCTTCCAGCAGCAAAACCCTCGTTAAGATCAATTTCAGCCTTGAAGTCACCAAGACTTTACCGACATATTTCAATACAATCGGGCTCTCACGCAAAAGCTGAGGGTGACATTTCTGCCGTGTTTCCATCTCTCTCTGGAGCTGAGATGGAGCCGTTGCCTGAACGTTTTACTGAAATAAAACGTCAATTGATCCGAGGCAACGAGAAACGTTTGGCTGAAAGCTGGCAACGCCTGTTGAAAAAACTAGTAACGGAAACTCAAATTGTTAAAGAACGAGGTCCGGATATTATTCCGCAAATCGAATTCGAGAAGTTGAGTCATGCTCCATCGGACTTCATTGACGAGGTCAAGAAGCGAGGAGTGGCTGTCATCAGGGGTGTTGTCCCAGAACGTGAAGCTCGTGCATATAAGGATGAAGTTGAAAATTATATAAAGCAGAATCCTTCGACCAAAGGTATGTCATCACTTCATTGTAGAACATCAATTTTCCAGAGATCACTAACATGTCCCAATACAGCATTTCCCAGTGATAACCCCCAAATTTTTGAGCTATACTGGTCTCAACCACAGATGAAAGCCAGACTTCATCCAAATGTAATTTCGACACAGACATCGCTCATGAATCTATGGCATTCAAAGTGCCAAGATGCTTTAATCTCAACTTCTTTGCCTCTCACATACGCAGATCGGATTCGGATTAGGCAGCCAGGAGACAATCAGTTTGCATTAGGACCGCACGTTGACGGAGGAAGTGTGGAACGTTGGGAGCCCAACGGGTACGGTTTGGGTGGTGTCTACAACAAGATCTTCCAAGGTCGGTGGGAAGAATATGACCCTTTCGAGTCCAGCGTCCGAATTTCAGCAGTCGCCGATCTATATTCAAGTCCTGGCGGTTGCTCGATGTTCAGAATGTTCCAAGGCTGGCTGGGACTTTCTCATACAAGTCCACGAGAAGGAACGCTACTGGTGAATCCGCTCTTGCAGCTTGCAACAGCGTACTTCCTTCTTCGGCCATTCTTCGATCCAATAAAACCACGAAAAGCATTCACTTCTAAAAATTCATCACAGTATTTGAACTCCGACAATTGGAAATTGAAGACAGCCGAAAGGATGGACTCAGCACTTCATGGCGCCAATCCAGGGTCCAGCCAGGAGTTTAATGATGCTCTCCATCCACACCTCGACTTGAAAACTAGTATGGTTCACGTACCCAAAATCAAGCCCGGCGATTTCGTGGTCTGGCATTGCGATAGTGAGTTGACTCTTGAGTTCCATAGGCCGAGGCTGATCTATGTTCCTCGCCTAGCAATCCATGCTGTTGATCAAGTTCACGCAGGAGAAACAGACTCAAGTGTGATGTATATTCCTGTATGCCCGGTCACAGAACTGAACGCAAAATATCTGGCGCAACAGCGAGAAGCTTTCACGACAGGAGTTCCCGCACCCGATTTCCCAGGAGGAAGGGGAGAGTCTGAACATATTGGCAGAGCGACTACTGATTCCGTACTTCGAGATGTAAGCGTAATGGGTCTGAGCACGATAGGCTTCTCAAGATTGAGGACTTCAGACGGATGTGAACTGCCTGGCGGGCAGAAGGTGATAGAGAAGGCGAACCAGCTGCTAGGATATGCGTAAGAGCTCAGGCTCTATGTCCAATGACCAGTGCAACTACGATATTACACTCTCCCAATTATATCAATTACCACCACAGATTCGTCCTAGTTAATTCATGAGATCGCTACCAGTTGACGTTCAACATTCTTCAGATACATCGAGCCGATTGACCGTTCACAGAACACGCTCTTATTTGATTCCCATATTTTATAAACGTGTTAGAGGACTCGCTTATCTTTCGCTAATCTTCGAAAAGTTGGTACAGTAGTCTGATGAACGAAGCATGGTCTCCACTGGACACGGATTACGACAGCCTCGTCATAGAAAGGTCTGGGCTAGAATATCATTAATAATCATGACTGGATGAAAATAGAAATGAGTACGATATCCTAGATTAGATATACCGACTCAAAGATACGAATCTAGGATTTCTTAATCACCGAGATCACTCGCCGCATACGATAATCAATGAGTAATTAGGTCCTTCCATTAAATCATTTTTTTCGCAAGCCTCGCTTCGTCGTCGCTTTATTCGTTCACAATACATTTCTGTCTCTCAAGGGCCTTCGTAGCTTCAAAGAGCCATGCCTGCAAAGATGACCAGAAGTCCCAGTGCACCCCTCATTTCTGTCATCCTATTCGCAACCGCCGCGCCGGTGTAAGCAAGCAAGTTGCCGCTTGCCGCTTTGGTTGCGGATGCGGAAGACGATGTGTTGACAGGCGCAGTGTACTCTGGCGTCATCTTATTTCCAACTGGTGCTGTAAATTGAGGAGTGATCCCAGCGATATCCATAGTTAGATCTGTGACGCTCAGCGTCGATACGACTGGACTTTCAGTGGTTGCTGAAGCTAATTCTATTCGAATGGTGGAGGTGCTTGTCAACACCTGCGCTGAAGTTGAAGCTAAAGCAGCAGTACTGGAAAGAGCAATTGTTGAACCTGCAGTCAAAGTCGTGGAGGAATGGAAGGATGGGAGGATGAAGTTTAGGCGGACTGCACAAGTTTCTGGATCCTCGCCCTTGATTTGATGTCAGACAAAATCGAAAGGGCGGGGAGGAAGCGACTTACGAGTGTGCAACAGAACCCCGCGACTGGTGCACAGAAATCTCCAGCTTTGCAATAGCCATTGTCCATTGCGCAGCAAGTCTAGAGATTTGTCAACCCTGGCTATTGGAATTGTTTACAGCGCAACGTACATCACCAATAGTGGGGTCATAACAGAAGTGGCTGTCAGCACTACCACAGGTTATGGAGCCACCGCCATAGGTCTCCGAACAAGAAAGTAAGGCTCTCTTGGGTTTAAGTCCATTCAGGCGGGCATGAGCTGTTAGAGAAGCCAAGGATATGTTGGCGAAAGAGACCACGAGGCAGAATTTCATGATAGACTTCATGATGGATATGATATCAGAAGAAAGACGAAGAAATAAGTTGAAATGACTGTGAGTAGATATTCGATGCTTTTCTTGGATAGTACATTTTCAAAACTCTTATACTCAGGGAACTGAATGAAATATGACGTTCGGGACAGGTGGAACCTCAGATTCTTCCAATGTCGAAGATATGAAATCCTTGAAGAATGTGATCCGTATGCTTAGGACCCTTCGCATCCAAATGTCACTCATCGAGGGGCACGTTTCTCCAGCCTTGCTGATCGTTGATCGTACTCTCAACTCAAGGGGGAATTGGCTTCTACGAGACATCACTTCCCATTCTTGCGAGTGAAGAAAGTAAGCTTCCGGGTTCAGCCTTGACTCATCCCTATTAGCTCCTGGAGACAATGCGCGATTTGGGCACTCGCATGATAACTCAGTCACGTAGCCGCATCTCGTTTTTGGAGCCAATCACACATGATCCAATACGTACCTATTCCTTTCTCGCTTAAGTAGCCCAAAGTAACGATTTTCCCAAACATCTGCATACGTGCTTTATTGATTTCACGAGCTGCGATCTAGCACGTTCGTATTGTACAGCCCGTTCTCTATGCCATCACGCAAATATTTCACGGGATGTTTGTCACCTATAATACCAAGCGAAGCCACTCCCTCGGCCTAAAGCTGGAGGGTGAAAGCAGAAAAACTCAAAGGGGATAGATACTACCTAGGTTCCCACGGACGCCGGCACTTGGCCTCGCTTATGCAATTGGAACAAAAGAGCGATTTTTCCACGTGCAGGTTTCCCTATGGCCAGGTTCTTGCTTTCGATATTCGTGTGGCAATAGTGCCACCACAGAGAACCTGAAGTGACAGGTCTCATAACAAGTTTCTATGACAAATGCAGTAGTAGAGCCTCACATCAGTATCAAGGAAATGATAACACTTTGATGTGGCAATTGCTGTCTTGTCTGCATCATTAAATCATCAGATACTCTCATCATTCATGATGTAAGGACGCAAACACGCTTGCAATTTCGTTCCATTCACCGTACATCAACCGTATTGAGAGAGCTGGTATGCATTTGCCAATATTGCACGCAAGAAGCCGCGGTTTAGGGCTTGCCAAGTACCACTTATTTTTTATCTATTCTTCTCGATCCAGAGAGATCCATGGCCAAAGTTCAAAGGCGTCTTCTAGAGGCGGTCGATCATTCTTTGGACGAATCGTGTTTTCCATCTTTTTCGTATGGTTCGTTCTGACCGTTCTTGCATTGACGGGGCATTTTATTCTCATTTAGGGCCTAGAATGTCCCACCTACGGAAGAAGACAGTATGAGGGAATGAGGGTCCTCCTCCTGTATCAATAGTCTCTTCTTCTGGATACCCTTTCTCCCTTCCGAAAACCTACTCCTCCAAGTCGTCCTAGTCAGCCTTCCAAGTCTCATTCTCAATATTGTATTTCGAGACCCTCCTCGTTGCCTTCGGGCTCGCCGCTTTCACCAATGGCGCTGCTTTACATGAGTCGCAGCTTGAGACCAGAGCAGTAAAGTCGTCCCCTTTCAAAATTCGTCGCTGTACTCCCTTAGAAGGCTTCAATCCAGTAGCACCGGTCGTTGGAACCTGGTCCAACAATCAATATACAAGCATTGCTACCTAGAATCAGGTGTTCTCCTACCATTTAAGCGCGGAGGACGCATTTGAATGGAACTACTACCCTTCCATGGCCATTCCTGGCACCAGTACCTTGAAAGGAAACAAACTCGGCGATAGATCAGGAGGACTCGTGGCTGAAAACCTTCAAAATTACGATGTCACCGCTGCTCCAATCTGGTTTGGAGGCCTCGGAGAGGCAGTCGGTGTTACCATTGGCCCAGCGCCTCTCAACGAAGTTTCCTTTCAGACCGTCAGAAGCGCAGCTCTCGTTAGTGGATGGACGTCTCTCGCCCAGGTTGGGGACGGACTCGTGCTCCTCGGAAAGAAGGGTGATATCACGGGCTCTCTCCGATTCCGTGCAATCGACTATACTGCGCCAATCTAAGATGATCGCACATTCAGAACACAAATGGGGAGGGAATTATGGCAGGCAGTTTTTTTCTCTTCAGAAAATGTGTGCTCTGGTTTTTGTTAAGGTGAAGCAATTGTGTATCTCTGAGACTCGGCTACCTTGGTACCTTAGACCATATAGAGGAAATGAATCATGGTGCTGAAGGGGATTTGGAGATTGACTCGCAGCATGATTGACTGTGAGATCTGTTTGGGATGCCTAAGTACTTAATGAGGAATGGGAGCTTGGCGGAATATAATAGGTAGAAGACCTCTGGTTTCATAAATCTAGTCTTTTGCATTCATTTGTAACAGTGACAGTGTGATCGCAATTATTGATAATTAAGGTTGGACTTTTGAAGAGGAGCAATACACTGAACTCCCAACGTATGCTTAAGGTTTTGTGGTTCTTGTCTGCATAGTGAGCATCTTATTACAGTGACGAAGGCTAGACCATTTTGGTATTGCTGAAATTTTTATTTTAACACAAAGTATAGGGCAAGGCGTGAGAACCTAATACGCTAGCAATAAGATGGGAGCGTTGTGAGTATTTGTTTATTTAGTTCCTTGATGATAAGCGAGAGGTGCTAGTGCAGACCTTCGGAAAGCGGTGCTTGTACTACCCCAAACTTTACGATAATTTGCACCTTTCGTCACTATCGATCACATCTTATATGTAAAGCCTACCTACTGTAAGCTGGTTGCTGACCGAGAACATGTGCATGAAAATTCCGAGCCTGATTGGCGACGATTAGAAGGATGCGGCGTGTATCACTTAATCCGAACCACTTCGTTACCTAGTTTACTAGACATTAAGCCACATCTACAAACTAAATCGGTTTCGACTAATGAATTAATCCATACAGACTCGTAGGCATACGGATACCCAATCCAGAACTTCATTGAATACAATAGTCACTTTACGCCAGTTACAGCTCTCAGCCAAGACGGGGCAACCTCGACACCGGTGAAGCTTTAACTCGCTAGCGTATTCATTTCACCGCAGTAATTAAATCTAGTTCACAATTATGAATACGGGAACAGGAGGAGACATGTAATGAATTTGATGTTTACGTCGCACAACTATTATGTGACTTCGCCTCGCTTGATTTGTTCACCGTATTTGAAATGAGCGGCCTCGAGCCAACTACCTTAAGAACGAACGCACGGTATAACTTTGCTGGAAAGGGCAGACTCGCCCTAGCTATGATCCATTGTTCAAAATCCTAAGTCGACGGCGGGAAGCATACTTAGATCAGAGCTCGAAGTACACCCGTCATGAAATAGGTAGGGTAGCTTGACAGTACCAGGGAAACTACTGCATGAACACCAAAGAACTAGTCTTATACCAATGCTTCACAAACTTCAAAGATACCAAACTCTGCACATAACTACAAGCATGAATACAAGTATCACCTTCCTACCTACGGAACGGAAAAAGAAACAAGAATTGGCTTTCCGCTCCACGTTATCAGCCATTATTGCCATTTACCCATATCACCCGGACCCCGGACTCGCAACGGCAGCTCCAAAAACTGCTTAATGCTTGACATAACAAGCAGTCAAGTGTCCTCAGCATTCTACATCGGGACGATCTTCCCGTCGCGAGTAACCGAAAAGATAATTTTAGACGTCCAGATCTTAGTACCGAGGTGGTTATCGCTCCTCAATTTCATCAAGGCAGATTTCGCGGCTGGAATAGCCGCGTCCCGGTGTGCGTTCACGATGATGCAGACGACGTGCATGGGCCAAATGCGGTTTACGTTGATATTGACAATCTAGCTCATTTGAGCAGGTACCTGATCGTATTTTCGATTCCATGGTACAGTGTCCCTTTTGTTATAAGCCGGATGGAAGGGTTAATGTGTCGGAAAAGGATAGGAGATCTGTGATTACAGTCGATAATCATCTACGATGTGCTACGAAACCCCACCTCATCTTCCAACACCAATATTGTCCTGCTGCAATATTTCGTCAGCCCGTCTGTTTCTCGTGCGCACGGACAACCAGTTCCGCGGCAGATGGGCTGGCTAAAGAGGTCTGCTGTGCGATAGGAGCGGACACTCAAAAATAGCATCTGCATAGGTATGCACATATTGCGGCTCGCTTCACTCACTCACAAGAACTCTCACTATCTAAAGCATCGCAATGCAGAACAAAATAGAGCTGCAGAAACAACAACACGGCCTTGTAGGCGAAAGCCCGGTGTGGGGAAGATGCACATCGCAAGCAGAGCTCTTTTGGGAGGAGTTCAAAGTCAAATAGGACGAAGTGGCTGTGCGTAGCCAGATCAAGATGGTGGCTAAAACAAGCGAGACGGAGATGGGTGCTTTCTGATGGGTTAGCCAGTACAAGTATGCGCGTTCCTTGCTCCTTAGTTGAAAAGGAGGAGGTTATAGTTGACAGACGATGTGCAACAGAATGCATCTGAGCGTGTTGAAAGCGGCTGGGAGAGGATGGAAGATATTTTACCGCTTCTGGAAGACGTAGAACGAGTGATGGGGCAGTGCTTGGAAGAGGGAGGGACCAGGCTGCTATATCCTGGCCTGGCCTGGTAACTTAGAGTAGTGTAGATATATATACATATCTCCATAAAAGTTTCACGAACCATGTGTATAGTACCGGTGAATTTAGATATGACTGACTGATCACTAGCCTATACTCGATAGAATAGCAAAATTCAAGTATGTGAAAGCCCCTCTTGCGGGGTAAATGAATGATATTAGACATCTATCCCGTCACTCATATCCAGACCAAATGCTCCGACGCCATCGCCATGCCCAAAAGCACTTCCATATAAGTCATATAAAATATCTATCAGTACAGTCCGCACCCATTATCCGCTCTAGCAAAGGCGCCCGTGAAAAATTCTTGCATGGCCACATAGTGGAACAGAATACCTCCAAGGACGGCGAAATGCCACAAGTTGTGGCTCCCTCCAACATAATCGAATGCACCTGGACACCACCTTTCTGGAATCTGACTGGCATATACGACAGCTCCGACCAGGTACACAGTAATACTCTTGGCGATCGGGGCATAGAATTCCCATGCCCAAGCTCCGCCACGATCGAGGTTCAGCTGCAGTACGGGAGCAAAACCTGTGGCACCTAGAGTGACATAGAATGCCACTCGTGCCCATGCCATGTCTTGGCGGTTGAAAGTCGGATGCCAGGGAAGGATGACACCGCCGACACCGAGTGTTGCTGTGAGAGTCATATAGATCCACCGACTCACGGGTTCGCAGTAAAAAGCGGTATATTCAGTCGTCATGATCGAGGCCGCGATTAGAAGCGAGATTCCCGTGTAGTCCACGCAGGCAAACCGTTCCATCAGAGTTTGGTCGGCTACACTGTTCATGGTGTGCCACATGGTACTGCAGACGAGGCATTTGCAGGCCGCGAAGAAGAAGACCGCAGCGATGCAGACGTCCGTTTTCGTACTAACGGAGAAATTGACGCTGGTCGGGTAGAAGTAGAAAGCGATTGACAGGACAATAAACAAACCGATAGCATGTGACCAGATGTTGACTGATTCGTTCGAGAGGCCAAACACAGACCGTACACAATCGACCTTAGATTCTGTAAATCGGTAGCCCTTGACAATATGAGGATTGACCCTCCACGGGATGGGTAGATCCTCATATCTAATGAGACCGTGTTCTCGTGCTCGAACAATGGCATTTTGGATGTGTTCCTCCATGTTTTCCGCAGCTTTGCGAGCCCTTTCGATACCCTCGTCTACAACCTCTCTTGCTCGTTCAATTCCCTCATCCACCACTCTACGGCCTTCGTCCATCAACGTCCCAGCTGCACCTACGAAGCCCTGCTCCCTCATCTTGTAAGCCCTTGCCTCGAACTCTGACAGAATAGCTTCCAGCAAGCCAATTCCAGTATGGACCTTCTCGCTCATCGTCTCTTTGGCCGCAAGGGCATCCTGATATCTCATCTCCACCGTCTCGACCATAACCCTAGCTCTTCTTCTCCCGGCTCCCATCACCTCCCCAGAGACCTGCGAGCATCGTGCCCGCACAGCCTGCAGCGTAGCATAAGCGCGCGAGATCCCCGCATCGAAATTGAGGTTCCCATAGTTCTCCAGGAAGTCCAGCCGTCGTTCTAACTCAGAGAGGAAAATGTCCACCTAAAAGCTATCAACCTGTGTTTGACGTCTGGAGATCTTCTGTGCAAGTATACCTTCAGCAGTAATCTATCCTCCTCCATCCCGGGCTCAGTGCTTTTCCTCCGGGGGTGGAACGAAGAATGACGTCTCCTGTATATAGGCTTGCTATCTTGGTCGTCTTTCCCAGTCGCGATGGCTGACTCTTTCTCGTCGTATGACTCGACGGTCAGAGAGGGACTCGTGCACACCATGGTGAAATTCTTCCGCGTCATCAATGGGTGGAAGAGGTGTTTATGAGGCCGTAATTGTGGTGGTGGTGGTGGGGGTCCAGCGGGGGTGTTTGCAGACAGACGTCTTTCGTTTAAGAATTGTATGATCGAGGGGACGTATTAATTCACACTTGCGGAAGACATAAAGCTGGACGGCGTCGTACAAAGGAGTGGATAAGTTGCTTTCAAGCAGTCATGAATGCACGGGGAGCGGAAGCGCAATGGCAATTCGTCGAGATGTTGCGTCTGAAAGTTGAGGGGCGACCCTGGGCTTGTGTTGTGGATCCACTTCTTTTGTTGAGAGTGACCTGAGTCGGCAATCTTTCTGGTTCGGTGGATGAGCCTGTCGCAACTCTGGGCATTAATAATGTCGCAAATGCGTAAGTAACATTCGTCAGCGTCGGTGGACGCTTCCAAGACGGATTTTCGAAATGCAAAATGTCTGAAAGTACTGCGAGTTATATACCTGAAGATATACTAATTACGTAGGCGCAGAGAGTCACAAAAGCCTTCGTCCGTCATTACGAAGTCAAATTCAGGGTCTCAAAATTGACTTGTCAGGTTCCTGCATGTGCTTCCGAGGCACGGTCATCTCCATCTCTAGTACCACCATGGTACTAAGGCAAGAATAGTATTACACTGCTACACCAATCATATTTCTTATGCTCTTGCTTGGATATTTGATTTATTACCTTCGAGGAAGGTGTCGAGACATTCTCTCCAAATAGTCTAGAAATTGGTGATTGAAAGCAGAAGCAGCAACTCGGAAGTGCGAAAGTGTTGTGAACCTAGACTTAACTAGAGCTACTCATTATTATTATTATATACCTGATATTCCCGCCCAAACAACGCCTAACTATGCATATCAACCGCAATTTCACGTTTGATCCTTTAAACCTTGACTTTTTCCCTCTTCTCCCATTCAATCACTGCCGGTGCTAAAGGCCTCGAGAAAAGACTCGTATAATCCGTTTCAACAACCTTCGAACTCTTGTCCACGTTTCTGAACTTGAAATAGCGTACCATGACAGCGGTGATAGTGATCAATTGCACATTGGCAAATTGCTCTCCGATACACCTATGCCTGCCAGCTCCGAACGGAAGATATGGACTCTTGGCACCCTTGCTAATCAGACCATATCCATAATCGTAGCTCTCTTCCTCGACATCAGTACCCAAAACTCCACCGGATTCAGGATCCCATCTATGGGGTTCCCACTTCAGCGGATCCGGGAAATATGCGGCTTCTCGGCTTGAAAATCCAGGCGATGCGAGGAGGACGTGTGATGTAGGGACGACGAACTTAGTGCCTGCAACTGGCATAGGAGTCTTGACTTTTCGCATAATGGAGTGGATAGGGGTGTGAAGTCTGAGGACCTCCTTAAGAACGTTTTGGTGCTTGGTTAGTTTGGCGAGATCGTCATATTGAAGAGCTGGGAGATCAGATCCGAGGACGTCGAGTTGTTCTTGGTATAGCTCCTCCATGATATCTGGTCTAGCGGCAAGTCTGAGCATGATCCAAGAGCTCGAGGATGAGGACGAATGTTGTCCAGCCATGAGAAGGGCAATCATCATGTGTGCGATTTCCATATCTGGGACCTGAACTCCATTCTTGTAAGTGGAGCGCATAAGCTGAGACATGATGTCCATATTGTCGAGACTCTTCTTGTCCTTTCGACGGGCCTCCATGATTTCCATATAGGTCTTTGCAACAGTTCGTTGCGCGTGGTCGCGTGCCCGGTTGTGAGGGAGAGGAGCCCAGTGAAGCATGAAATTGATCGGACTGAAGCCCATGTCGAGTGCGTGGTAGAGCTCAGCAAACGAAGAGTCGAATTTGTCTCGACAGTCCTTTCCCTGGAGAGCGTGAGAAGCAGTATAGATTGTGATTTCGGCCATTTGAGCGGGAATGTTGACAGTTCCTTTGTGTCCCTTGAATGCTGCGGAGCCCTTGATAAATGTTTCGACTTCGTCCTGGATAATTGGAACGTAGGTCTTGAAAGCTTCGGTGGTAAGTCCGATCTTCATAAACTGCACGCAGTTCGGTCAGTATTGCTTACTCCATTTCCATCGTATGGTTGTCACGCACCTTCTTCTGCTCCATCAACTTCGCATTGGGGCAATCGTACACTACATCCTTTCCAAAGACTGGTGTGGTCAAAACTGTGTAGATTTCCTCTGCGTTGACATCCTTTATCTTTCCATTCAAGATGAATTCATTTCCGTTGCGCCCAAGATACACAGTCGTCTTCTTGCCGAGCAGAATGAATGTAAAAATCTCGCCATACTAGAATACCAATTAGAAACAGTTTCCCAATACCAGACATTCTCTCGAGGGGCGTGCTAACCTTTGCCTTGTTGTCGAAGAAGAATTTGTACGGGTCGATACCGTACGTAACCGTGCTACCAATGATAGGGAAGAAGTGAAAAACGACAGGAGGCTCATTGGGGTTCTTAAATAGAATCTGGTTCAATACATTGAGAACAACAGAAACTACCAAGAAGGCTGCGAAGCCAGCGGCGATCACAACACCCAATCCGCGCTGCGAGACCTGTTGAGCCAGCGGCACCGTGACAGCCTCGAGCATTCCCATTTTGCAGACACGACGCGATTTCGTGTATGTTTGGGAAAATCGAAAGGGAGGTAGGGAGCGAAGTGTTGGATGGGGAAGTTGGGCAACAAGGACCGGCCCCTAATTCTACAAATATATTTTGGACAGCTGCAATCGCAATCTCCCGATTGGCTCGTGCCTGGACACCGGATTTAGAAAGCAATTTTAATTACAAAAATCCACGCAAAATCAATGAATTTGTCGTACGTCTTCCAGATGTTAACCAACGTCACAGACGATTCCCCTGAATTCGGTATAATTTCCTATACACTGCGTTGAGGTGTGACGCCCTTGGTATTCGTGATCGTATTCGTCTTCGATCAGTAGCAAGGGCTAATCCTCGGGTCAAGAGAGGGGAATCAATAAATCGAAAGGACTGTCTTCGCAATGGTTTCAGGAAGTCACTTTGATCTCGGTGCTAGGTATGTCTGGTCTCCCGAAAAGATGTACATACTTTCATCAGGCATTTGAAAACCCGGTTTACCATTTCATTTCTTCTCTATTCTAAGTTACAAAGTTCAGTCACAACTAGTAAGAATCTGTAAGATGCAGTACAGTAGAATCGATTAACATGTCACATGTATTTCAACACACGGATTTCTAAGAGGAGTGGAGTTTGTCGAAAGCCGAGAATTGGTTTATAGGACTTTCACTTAGATCTTCGTACTTCGACACGACTAAGGCCAGCCTCGCCCACGTCGTCTTGATAACAAGTTGACATTCAATTCGATATTTATAGGCGACTTCTCATCAACCCCTTTTTATCAGGTCGGCCTAATCAGCCTTCAAGGTAACGAGACATGTCTTACCATGTTAAAGGTCATAGATGACTACAAGACATATGCTGGTACAATCTCAGCGATGCCGATTTTGTCCAGCCATAGCAGATAGTTGAACGTTAAAGCTCTCAATTCTTGAATTAGTTAAGTCCTGGCATAGAAAACCCGTAATGCACAAATGCCACCCAGTCCGACCCATCCGTAACACTCCTCCTCCCAGATCATCCCAAGACCGCTTCCCAATGACTCCTTTTGTCCCATCATACATCCTATAGAGGCCCATGCCTTCCAACACACCCAATCATTCAACAATCGAAAGCTCCTCCTTACGATTCTTAGCAAAAGTGTCCTTCCACGTATGCCAAATAGTCTCCAGCTCCTGAATGTATTCCTCATGAACACGATCAATTTCCTCCTGTCCAGGCTGTGCGCTCTGCTTCACTCTGATCGGCCTCCCAACAACAATATTCAAGGGTCTCCGGTATGGCATAAGTCCAACATCGTAATTGAAGATACCTCGAGCATGGAACAGAGGGATAGTGAAGCCCAACAACTTCTTGACCAAAAGTTGAAACTTGTGAACATTGGGATGGGAATCTGGTTGCAACTGATCGTACAGATCATTTTCTCCAAATGCCAATACCGGGACGAGATCGGCTCCCGTTCGGATAGCCATCTTGACGAATCCCTTGCGGCGCTTGAGGACAAGTCGTAATTGATGTGGCTGAGCATCTAGAGATTCTCTAGCTCCTCCGATTACGATTGTGATACCGCGCCCCATACCCTCCTGAAGCATGGTCAGCACCGCCTCCAAAGTAAGCGAGCATAAGTGCGAGTTTGACTTACCTTGTTTGCGCCTCCCTTGGAAAGCAGGTTTTCACACGATTCTCTGGAGACGGAAGCGATACCCATAGCTAGAGCATAATCCCTGTAGATGGGAATTCTGAAATTGGAGTCAAGTGTCAGGAGAGTGTTCTTAATACCAGGGAACAGTTGTCCAAATCCAAGAGATTCGGTGGCAAATGCCGCGAAGGCACCTAATGATATAATCCCGTGAGGGTGATAGCCAAAAATGTACTTCCTGGTCGGAGGAAGCTCTTGAGTCCGGTGTAGCCTTGCAGGGAAATAAGATGCAAAAAGTGACCAAACGGGCGATGACCTCAGAAACTCCGAACGATGGCTCAGCGTTCCAGATGTTGATGCTGTGGATAACATACAGTATAGAAGATAAGGTATCAGAAGTGGCCAGAAGAGGGGTATGGCGCAGAGGAAGAAGAACGTCGATACGCAGAGAGCAATGCATAGAGTATGCCAAAGTACCACCAAGGTTTGGAGACGTCGCTGTAGAGGCACATTCATGGGAGCCCATCGAATTGCACTTTTCTCCCACCTCTGGCCCGCCTTCCGACCACTTGCAAGTCCATCTTCCTTCCGTCGATTGAGCGTATCTTGCTGGCTATCACCCCCAAATTTCTCAAAGCTGTCATCTGGCTTGATGCTCACCAGCTTTGTGCCATTCTTCTGCTCTTTGAACTTTTCGAATACAATTGTGTTGTTATTATCATCCTTCACTTTACTTTCCTTGCGTGGAAGTTCTTTGTTCAACTTACTCTTCTCATTAGAAGAGCTCTTGTCTGCAAAGCTGTTGCTACTTTTCGAAGTCGCTTTACGATGTTTATTTCGAGGTGGAGTCCGCGGGGTATCATCGAGGCCCTATACTCGATTAATGATATGTCAACTGTAATCTAATTGAGTTACATACAGTCGCAGTGTATTCGTGCTGAGATACCTGTCTCTCGATTGCAGGTCTCTCCTCCTTACTCTCTTCATGCTTTTCCTTTGCGTCCGGCGCACCAGTATCAACAATCCTTAGAATCGGAGCAGTATGCTTTCCAGACCCTGTGTCATTTGCACCATTAATTCCACTTGAGCTTTTCTTCCCATTTGTAGATCTCGCTCCGTTGCTTCCAGCTTCTGGAGCTTCTTCTTCCACTGCATCGGCGTAGCTCTTTGGTGGTAGATGGGTCTCTTTGCGTTCCTCTGGATTCGCAGGCTCAACATTGAGCGGCGCGCTGGTGGTCGCAGGCATCGTGATTCCTGTCCTATCGAATATCTGCGATAAGGTATAAAAGGCGACAAGGATGCAGGCGATTCGGTTGCACCTGAAAGCTTGGATGGGATGGGTTGTGGAGATAGAGAAGACTGCTCTAACAGATTCAGCTGAGGAGGCCTCGAGCTAGCTCTGAATGTCCCGAGTTGGGGCTATGACGTCTCCCTCTCGTGTCTGCGGGTTGTTAGCCGCAAAGCTCCGCAAAATGCACGCCCCTCCCAGAATGCTGTGTACAGATGTCGCCATCACATGTGAATATTCTTCGATAAAATTCTCCTGCACCTACGACTCGTTGTCCGTCCCTAGCCCTATGTAGAGGTTTGCTCCAGAACCTATCAAGCTGGAAAATTGTTGGGAGATCTAGACTTTTGCACATGCAACCCTTCTTGGATTTAATCTATGGAAGATCAAGGCAGTTGCAGGTAGACAAATGGTGGGCCAGCAGCGAAGCACAATTCAGATTTAAATTGTCTAGTATCGAAGCTTGAATGTCGCTAGTGTTTTTGGGACAAATGTGAGATCCAAATACTATCTGTCAATATGGCACTTTTTGATTTACGGCTCGCTTACAGGCACTGGTGGGGATAATGAAGTAAACAAAGTATCAAATGTTTTAGCACATTACGGCGGTATCAAGACAGCAGCTTGCGTGAATGTAATCATCTCATAGTAAAAAAAATGAGAGCAACTATCTGCTGGGATATGTAGACAGGTGATAGTACAAGTAGCTGTAAAGTGCTCTCCATTCAAAAGTCCAATAGACCATCCCCATGTGAAGGTTTTCCCAGTCCTTACCAACCAATGACAAAAAAAACCATGAACGTGAATGTTTCATAATAAAGCCGAAAGCGAAGGTCAAGAATCTCTCTAGAAACGGTAGGATGCTTTTATAACAACCCAAATCAAATGTATCCCCCAACGCCTCCACCAACTTTCCATGTGTGTACGTTGGAAACAGAATTTCTGATCTATGGTACATAGAATCTCGCTAACGCACGCTAAGCAGAAATGAATGGACGCCATAAGCCAACTTGAGACACTACCGTGTGCCGGTGTCCGTAATTATTATTGTGGATGCACCTGAAGAGGGGGAGGAGGATTCTGTTGATCGAAGTGGCGTCTCAGCGACATGAATTCCTCCAGAAGATGATTATATTTGTCTTCCTGACTCTTCTCGGTATTCTCCATGGCCTGGACCTTTTCAGACAACGTCTTCACTTTCTCTTCTAAAGTTTGGACATACTTCCACACGCCTGGATCTCCAGATGCGAACAGATTGTTGCTGCTATCACCACTCGAAGTGCCTTGGTGGATTGGGCTGCTTGGATATCCTCGTCCAGGGACGGACCCTCCTGGAGGTTGGAACATAGCACTGGGAGAAGCAGGTCCGGGAACCGGTTGACCGTGAGTACCATTGACATGTGTCGATTGATTTGAGGACTGACTTGGTAGCGTAAATCTCTGGTCAGGTGGAGCCAAGCCCGGAAGAGAGTGAAGTTTAGGGAGAGAAGTGCCGTGGGGATTTGGTAGGGACATGCCGGGAGACATGGCTGGAGGAGAAGATCGCCCGGATTGTCTACGACCAAAATGTTGTTGTTGAAATTGTGTAGTGAGGCTTGGCGATCTCTGCCTGTGTATAGATATGGGATCGTGTCCAAGTTGGTGTGAGTGCATCCCACCTGGGCTGAGTGGCTTCGGGCTTTCGGTCATGCCACTCTGTGAAAACATTGAATTTCCACCAGTACTCAAAGGCATCGAAGAGATACTCGTATTGGGAGTATGACCACCTACTATACTGTTTTGCATACTCGGAGACGTTGATCCAGAAGATCCACCTCGATCAGCATTAGGAGGGTAAAGACCACCAGAAGATTGGCCAGGTCGAGGTCCAGCAGGCGGATATGTACTTGGGCCACGAGAATGGGAAGAATAACTATCTCCACTCCCTGGACCAGCTACATGTTGAGCTTTGATACTAGGTAGACTGAAGCGGCGACGATCTTCCTCACTCATCTCATTCTCGTTGTGATGCGGTGTTCCGTTGCTGTACATAACCCCATCCATCATGTTTTCATCACCATCCCCAGCATTTGACCCTTCATAATCGTCTTCTCCTCCAAAGCTGCCCATACTGGCTCTTCTACCCGCGCACCCTCCTTGTCCTTTACTATGACGAGCAAGTGCATCCCCGCGTGCAAATTTACGGTCACATTTTGGGCAGATGTGCGGCCTTTCCCCAGTGTGTAGCTTCATATGACGCTTGAGATCATGTAAGCGTCGGAACCTCATCTGACATGTTTGACAAACGTAAGGCTTTTCTTGACTGTGCGTTAAGAGATGGCTCTTGAGGTTGTGGTGTCTTGTGAACTCCGTCTCGCAATATGGACACTTGTGCTTCTTCTGCGATGGCGATCTTGGTGCTAATGAATGTCCAGGCATCGGCAAGCTCAACCCCCTAGATGGCGCTCGCAAGTCTTGCTGGGCAAGTACATTTCCTGGGAAAGATAGAGCTCGGTTTGGCGGTTGCTCCTCATTCGGCGCTTGCAGCATGGCGTTGTTGTTATGTGTCGGCTCTCGAGCTTCTGCATTTATAGCACTAGTCAGAGCCGCGGGACTGGCCAGAAGAGTCGAGCTTGCTGTTGCAGTTTGCGCCGAACTGCCTAAACTTGCGAGACTCGTTACACTTGCTGGGCTTATTTCTTGGGAAGTCTCAAATTGCAGGGGACTTGGGATTGTAATAGCATTCGCCACCACGGATAATCCTTCGCTCAGCGTCGTAGTCGCCGTGGGCGCATCCTGTGGCTTGCTCATTCCAACACCACCGCCAGCCATAAGTGATGAGAGGGCCTTATGGCCAGGGTTTTCACTCATCGCGGGATGCTGCTGCCTTCGTGAATTCTCCTCAAATTTCCTCCGCTCATCCATTAAAGCAGCTTCTCCGGTCAGAGGCATCGGAGTGTATTCTGGAGAGAAAGTCCCTTTGAATCGTGGCGATTTGGGCGAAGGGGAACCGCCAAGCCCAGCATGTGCAATCGAAGTCAAGTTTCCTGGAACGAGAGCTGATCTATCTCGTTTTAAAGACTTATTTCGCGCCAATTCGGAGTCGGAAGAGGTGATAGGCTCAGTTGGCGTCGCACTGACTGGAGGAGCTGTTACTCCAACTTGCTCTGAGGCCATGAGGGTGGTATTCTAGGGCACAAAAAGTATGGAGTCTCGAATCCAATGGATGTGTGTATTCCGGCGATAGAGGGGTCGCAGGTGGTAATGATCAGACTGTGAATTTCGAGTCACGTAAGTCTGGCGTCAAAGGCGCATTTCGAGCCCTTAACTTTGTAGAGGGACGACTGCTTTCAGTTCGAAGTATAATTCTTCTTCCCGGCGAGGCCAGCAAGTGCCGGATACACTCTTTATTGTGTTGTCGGGCTTGCCTGTTTGCGCGAGAACAGCCTTGGGGAGGGATAGTTTGCGCGCAACTTCGAAAAGGGATAGAGAGGTTCTGCTTTACTCCTTGCGACCTCGCTGGACATGTCTTCTTAACTCAGTACGACGGCAGCTCAAGCAGGCCCGGCCAGGAAGCTGCGCATGGGGAAGAGGCAGTCGATACAATGAATAAACTGAGGTTCTCAATGATGCCAAAGGGGGGCAATGGATTGTGTCGTGCAGAGTCGTGAGGGCATGAGTTGAGTGGAGAGGCTCGAAGCTGAAGTCCTGTTTTGCAGGTGGATGCGATCGATGCCTGCAGGTCAGGTCAGGTCAGGTCAAGTCCTGCCAGGTCAAAAGTCAAGTCAGGCAAGGTAAGGAAGGTGTAGCTGGTGAGAATACCTAATACAAGCAAAGCTGAAGGCTGAGGGCGTTCCTCTCGCTGCTATTACTGGTTGATTGGATGACGAAGTTTCTAGGTAGCATAGCCACACTAGGAAGTGGGCGTGGGCGTGGGCCACCACCTGAGATGCCCCTGCTGTGCTCGAAGTGGGAGTGGAGTGGAGTGGGAGTGGAGTGCAAGGCGAGCTAGGCTAAGGTAAGGCAGGCTCGCCCGCTGGGTACCTTCCGTGCTAAAACCTGCAGCAAGAGCGCCAGCGCCTTCGACGTAGGTAGGGATTATTGGGCAGGGAACAGAACGAGCATACACTGGCGATACTTTGTTGAATCAACGAGCACGAAGAGATTGATAATGATATAAATACATCAATACATCCTTCATTACCCCTAATGCCTCGTCAACTCTGATTCTGGAATGAATTTTTATCTAGATACTCAGTTCAGTCATGGAAACTGCCTTCTACTAGCTGCTATCTAGGCATTCTGCGCCTTCGAAAAATGATCTTATTCCCCTCCCTCATTTATCCAATACTGTACCGATGGACATGTCCTGACTCCCGACTGCTCAAGGTCACCGTCAGCTACGTACCTAGGTGCTAGAACTATGATAGAACCTTTGGGCCAGCCTCAAGACTAGCAGGGTAGGCAATGCAGGCACCTCAATTCGTAAATAGGTATCTAGGTAAGCCGCAAGACAAGATCTAGGAGCTTTTCATCTTGACCATGGTACTTGACCTATTTATATAGGCTCACAATGCAGCTCCTATCAACTCGCGACCATGCATTCTTTGACTAAATAATCCCAGGTTGGACTTCAGGCGTTCCGTTCAGCCCCAGCGTCCATCGAGCCCAGCGCTCCATTCGATATCTACTCTGCCCAGGTGTAGAAGTAAATAAGCTCCAGGCGAAGTCAAATTGATAAGGTAGAGCGACACAGAGCCGAACCGAGCAGAGCAAACAAAGGAGAACACTTTCCCGCCGCAGATCCCTGGACCGGAGCACACCTCCTGGCTGCGTTCCTTGGTCCAGCGATTTCCTCGGTATGTACCGATTCTCCGAGCCTGGTCTGACAGAATCACAGAGTCGAGTAGCTGGTGGTAGCGGTTCCATGTAGCGCTTCTATGTGCGGGACGAAGAAAGGTACAGAGGACGGACGAGTACTACGGAGGGAGGTACGGACAGGACAGCGTGTGGCACTGAGGTTTGTCGCCACCACGTCAAACTGATCGGTCTGGTCTGGCCTGCCCTGCCCTGCCCTGGCCTGCC
>JACBAH010007376.1:0-28463 GCA_014282315.1 Neospermospora avenae | reverse complement strand
TTGGTGGGAAAAGACTGCCTCGGCTATCTGAGCTGTGACAGTTTTGCTTGCCTGTGACATTCGCTTTCCCCGACAGTAAGCGAGCCCCGAGCGAAACTGGAGGTGGGCCGGCTAGTAATCAAAGCTGCTAGCGACAGGTGGCTGTTGGTGCTTTCGAGTCGCCCGGGATACTAGGTTTCGCCAGTAGTCTAGACCCATCTACTCTGAATTACCTTGAATAAGGGAGATTTCGTTGCCTGTAGCCCTGTACCTGCTACCCTGGCAGATTCAGACTTCTGGAGAAACCGAGTATCCCAACTTCCCAAGTCGAGCCTCAGAACCCAGCACAAGAGCCCCAAAACCATGAACAAGCCGCCTTGTGGTTTCTGCTGAAATGTAAATAAGATTTCAAAACCCACATTATATTGGAGTCCTGGCATCTGATTTCGGGATGAAGCAAACGACGTTTCTACCCCAGAACCTAGTTTCCAACCCGCGGGTCGGGAATCCGTGCTGAACCAAAAGCGACCCTTATTCATCCAGCAAAAACTTGGCTCTTTGTTTTACTCTTACTTTTGCAGGTCTAAATTCAAATTTTTGTAAGCCGATACGTAGTTGGTTTCGATGTTGACAGGTTCCCCAGCTTCATTGAAGTGTAATTTTCTCTAGAAGACAGCATACTGTCTGAGCTCAGAGCTAGAAAGTATGTACAGATGAAGTGACAAGAAGCGATGGTGTGTTTCTGGCCCCTGTTCAGCTCGCTCGGATTGTTTGGTTGTCTCTGCTTACGGGTATGTAAGCGATCAGCTTCGTTACTCGTAGAGGCATAATGCGGATGTTATCGTCTTTCAATGGAATAGAATTACAGGCATTGTTCCGACATTTGCCTTATTCGAAAAGGCGGGTAGTCCGGATCGAATGTGTCTAGCTAAAAAAAAATGCAGCAGTACAGGACTGCCGGATCTCTCATACGTTTCAATGTAATTTGTTCATCACAGCCGAGCAAGTCACTGCTGGTCTTTAGATCTGGTCTTTTGGATTTTTCCCTGAGAACAAGTATGCAGTACATTGACTAAGCAGTATCTATTATTACATGTATATACAATCACCAATTTGCGCCTATGAAACAAGAGAACAACGCTCAAACCTGCTTGTCTAAACTCTGAGCAAGGCACATATCAAAATACCTCCCCTTCCTCGCCAATAACTCGGCATGCGTCCCGGTCTCCACAACCCTCCCATCCCCAAAAACAAAAATGATGTCTGCATGCTTAATAGTACTCAATCGATGTGCCACCGCAATTGTCGTTCTTCCCTCCTTCGCGTGATCTAGCGCCTCCTGGACAATCCTCTCACTCTGGGTATCAAGCGCACTCGTTGCCTCATCTAGTAATAACAATTTTGGTTTTCGTATCAACGCTCGGGCGATGGCGATTCGCTGTTTCTGACCGCCCGAGAATTGTAACCCGCGATTGCCGCACGCGGTTTGGAAACCTTCAGGTAAAGATTCTATGAATTCTAAAGCGTTGGCTTGGCGACACGCTTCGATGATCTCGTCTTTGGTAGCTTCTGCTTCAAGACCTAGAGAGACGTTCTCGAACACCGAGCCTGAGTAGAGTGTCGGCTCTTGTTGTACGAGTGATATATTCTGGCGATACAAGCGGGGAGAGTAGCTCCTAATGGCATTACCAGCGAAATTGATCTCGCCCGACACAGGATCATAGAACCGTTCTAGGAGATTCACCATAGTAGATTTCCCACATCCTGAAGGACCAACGAAGGCAGCGAATTCGCCGTGCTTGATCTTCATACTGATATCTTTCAATACGCGGATCGTTCGACCAGGGTATTGGAAGCTCATTGAATCGAGCGCGATCTCTCCGCCGTCGCCACCGGGTCCTTTGTCAATATTCTCGGGCCTTTCTTGCATGACAGGTTTACGGGAGCGAAGCCACAGGATATAATTTGCCGCTCCACTAGCTTGGGTGATACTCGTTGTGTATGAGAAGAATTGTGCTGCTGCTTGGCCGGCGAAGAGGACACCGATGAAGATTACATAGAATTGCGTGATGGTGTATTCGCCGCGCAAAAGGAGCTGTGCGCCGTACCAGAAGCCAAGGGCCATGACGAGGAACTCTAGGGATTGTGATAAGGCGTACCAGGCAATGGTCCAGACAAGTGATCTGATGGAGATTTTGACAATGCTGCTGAGCATCGCATTGTAGCGGTCGAGAATGTCGGATTCGAGAGTCAGGGAGGAGACTGTCTTGATGGCTAGGACAGCTTCGCTAGCTAAGCTGGCGCTTTCGGAGAAGCGGTCCGAGTTTTGTCTTTCGAGTGCTGTTTCGAGACGAATGCGTATGTAACCTGAGATAAGGAGGGGAGGAAGTCCGGCGAAGACCATTACTAAACCGAGTTTCCATCCATATGCTATTGCGAGTATGGAACTTGAGACGACGTTGACGAAGACGATGAAGATAAGAAGGATGTTGGCGCTCAAGAGATCCTGTAATTGCGTAGGTAGCGAGGACAGTTTCGAGGTCAATGCTCCGGATGTGTTGCCAGGTAAGTTGAAAAATTCCATATCTTGCTTCAGCATATCTGTGAACATTTCTTTCCGGTATCTATAGGTGACAGCTTGGCCAATCATATTGCACAGGTATCCAATGATGAAATATGAGAATAAGTTACCGAGAGCGACGACGAAGAACATAAGAGCATAAAAGTTGGCTTGTCGCTGACCTTCGGTAGGATCTGAGAGGGCGAGGTTAAAGACGTTAAGGATGCGAGAGAATAGTAGGGCTTGTCCGGGAAAGGTAGCACCTGCAGCCAGGGCGCACAACACGGTTATGGCAAAATGAGGGTAGAGAGCTTTCTGTTCTCCAAACATGATGCTATTGCAAGATTAGCGACTACGCTCTCCAGAAAACCAAATGAAGCTTGGAAGATTAGATCCAGCCACATTAAACTTACAAAATACACTTCAGTAGCGAGTAGTTGAGCGTTCCGGAGCTATCTTCCATCGCAGCAGCACTAGCCTGTGTATAGGTTCTGTAGAGCGATGTCTGTTGAGCGAGAACAGTATCGACTTGCTTCTCATCGGCACTTGATTCTTTATCAGAATCATCTTGTCCACCACCAATATCCTGAGCAGCAACTAGTCTCGCATAATGGCCATCTACTTCAATAAGCTCTTCATGTGTTCCCTGCTCTACAACACGCCCGTATGAGATGACTGCGATGTTATCGGCATTCTTGATTGTTGACAGCTTGTGTGCGATACAAAGGGTAGTTCTGTCGGCAGACACTTTATCAAGCGCAGCTTGTACAGTTCCTTCAGCTCTTGGGTCAAGTGCGCTCGTGGCTTCGTCGAGAAGCAGGATTTTTGGGTTCGAAATGATACTTCGAGCAATTGCTACTCGCTGCTTTTGGCCACCAGAGAGTAGCCCAGCTGCCTCGCCAATCTCCGTGTCGTAGCCCTGCGAATATATTAGCATGCTTTATCCTCCGGATGACTAAGGTAAACTACCTCTGGGAGTTCTGAGATGAAGTCATGAGCGTTACTTGTCTGGCAAGCCTCTTGGATCAACTTCAGTTGCTGCTCTCGAGGAAGTAGCTTCTGGTGGTTCAAAAAGCCATTGGCGACATTCTGAAATACAGTGCCTTGGAAAAGAACCGGCTCCTTGCGTATTGTCAGTAGAGTGTCTCATTTCGTAGCGTGAAACCTCACTTGTTGTACAAGCCCGATTTGACTTCGTAGCCAGCGAGTATTGATCTCGGTTATGTCGACACCATCTAATAAGATCTCCCCGGACGACCTTTCGTACCATCGCTCAAGCAAACCGACCAAGGTACTCTTACCGCAACCACTTGCTCCAACGAGAGCAGTGGTCTTACCAGCCGGTATGGAAAGATTCAGACCATTCACGACTTGGATTCCTGGTCTTGATGGATACGAGAACTTTAAATCCTTGACTTCCAAACGTCCTTCACAAACTTCTGGCTTGAGACCTTCCTCCGAAAGTGGATCGAGTTGGGATGGGGAATCAATGAGCTCGAAAAGTTCGGATGCCGCAGCCGCAGCGTTGGTGAAAGTCTGGAACTGCGGAGCGATGGCGGAAACAGTTGACGATGCAATAAGAACAGAGAAGACGACTGTGAATACCGTACCTACAGATGCAATCTCGCCGCTTCTATTCATCCTGTAGCCTTGCCAGAAAGAAAGTGCGATACCCGAAAACACGCAGAAATACTCCGTAGAGAACAAAATGCCGTACAGAATAGACTTCTTATTGCCCTCGATACGCGCATCCTTGAGGTACTTGTCGTATTTTGCAATCAACTTGGATTGTGCCCAGAAAGCATGAATTGTTCGGATGGTAGAGATAGCTTCTTGTGCAATAGATCCTCCTTTCGAGTAGATCCGCATCACTCGGGCCTCAATTGGTGCATCGATGGATAGGACGCCGAAGGTGATGACGAATATCGCCGGGATGACACTCATTGTGATGAGAGCCAACTTCCATTGGACCGCGAGGGCCACGACAAATGCAGCTACAAACATGGCCATATACTGAACTAAAAATGCGAGCTTATCAGCCACGCCTTTGTTAATTCGAGCACCATTGGTCGTGACAAGGACAGCGACAGAAGAAGCATCTTGTAAGTCGAAATGCCATGTCTCTTTCCGTAATGTATGGCTGAGAAAGTCTTGACGGAGGTCACGTGTAGTACGGATTGCAGAGATGCAAATTGTAATGGTAGAGACATAGGACAAAACAAGCTTGCCGACAAAAAGGTAAACAAATAGTTTCCTAGAAAAGAATATCAGATTCGATGGTTTTCACACAGTGGAATGAATTGATTTCAGACTTACACAGAATCAAGGATCGAACTATTAAAAGCCTGACGGTCAATGTTGTCCGCCGAAAAGTTATTGAAGTCTCCAATTGTGTTTCCGAAGACGAGACTCATCAGAGGTAACGCAACTCCGGCGCCAATAGACGTAATGAATGAGACGATGTTAAGAGTCCACGATAGTCGGTCTGCATATTGAAACACGCGGACAAAGTCTTTGAAAGACCCTCCACCTCCTTCTGCAGCTACAGCAGCCGTTTCGTCATCTTCAATTTTTGGTGGTGGTGGAGATTCACCTCGCGACGCTGGCGGGGCGGTTGTTTTCTCCTCCATTTTTAAGGATATTGAATGATCGAATGTTTGTACAAAAGGTCCAGAGCGCCGCTCCTGATGTCCTCTTATATCACTTTGTTATGAGTACATATTCGGACTTTCAAAGCCCCGGCTGACAGTCTTGGATTTGGTATTGCAAAGAGTTATGAGTCGAGAAGTGCCTTGCAGAATGCACTAGCTCTGAGCCTTGGCTGGACGTTTTGAGAGCCCGGAGGCCGGCCGGTAGGGAGACAAGACTCGCTAACGCTATTGGGAAGAAAACAAACGCAGTGATGGGTGTGCTTTGTTGATTATGACGTACTTTCAATTGATAGGGCTGATACTCGATGTATCTGCTTGCTAGACAGGAAAACATAAGGGCTACGGATAGAAAAGTGTTGACCTAATACGAAGTTCGCAAGAATTAAGAATCAGAGCTTTTTGAGAAACTCTCGGCGCCACTAGTCTGGGAGCCGGGTTTTCGGATTCCGCGCATCCCGCTTTATTTGCTCTCCATGCCCGCCTTTAGACAATACAGTACAGAACCAGGTCAACTCACCCAGATTCGCGCGGATTTTGTGTACTTCGGGACCTTGAAATCACGCACGGGTTTCATCACGAGATGAGTGGCGAGGACGATGAACATAGCGGTCACGAGGGCCCAGAAAACGAGCAGGAGCACGACCACTCCATTATTACCACACGTTTGAGGGCTTGCGAAGCTTGCAAAACAAGGAAGGTAAGGCAACACAGGAACGTTGATATTTTACAACAATTTTCATGATAAACAGGTACGGTGTGATAAATTGGACCCCTGCTCAGCGTGCCGGTCCTCGAACATACCATGCTGGACTGCCCCAAGACAGTCCCAGCAAAAACGGCAAAGAGCTATTGTATCTGCTCGAGTGTAGGTGTCCACTACTGGCCAAAATGAAAGATTAACATGAACGAACTAAGTGCTAAATGAGATTCTATACAGTGATGACCAGTTATCGAAGATTAACGAGCAACTGGCTCAGCTACAGCTCTCCATCGACAGCTTAGCCAAACAGAAAGCTGAACTCTCATGCCCACTACCCAGCCGGGACATCGGCATTGAGGAACCGAGTCTATCACACGTAGCGACACTGAAATCTCCGCCTGTCAAACATGTGGTATCATCGGAAGATCCTCCATACCTCGGCGAGTCATCTTTCGAAGTACACTCGCATGTAAGTGAATCACAGTTTTGCACTTTCTCAACTCTTGCATACTCTAGGAATATTTTCTATCTTTCTCTCGGTACCCTCTTGCTGTCGCCATTGCTAAGCGATTCCCACTTTCTTTAGGAAACTGGGCAAATCTTAGATATCGCGCTTCATAATTCTCCAGCAGGGCGCGGCCAACACGTTACGTCTAGTTTGAAGTCTCTCCGTGGACTCCATAATGATGGCATCCAAAATTGTGATGTCGAATTTACGACTGACCTGCCCATGCCTCCAGTGCAAACGGCACTCGCGGCGTTGCGAATGATAGACCGTGGGTATCATTCCATTTTCTTCGCCGCATCAAACGCTGACGAGTATCAAGTCCTCCCTCCTGGATTCATGCTTTGCTCTCCATTTGGAGATGTACGGCGTCTTCGAGAGACATGTCAGAGGATTTACTTTCCTGTTAATGGATATTCTGCTTCGGACTTCATAATTACCAATGGCGGGCTTGTAGCAATTCTTGGCCTCCCGAATGCCGGCCAGCTTGAAGCTCATGGTCTTGACATCGCAACTGCTTCAGAGGTCGTTAAGATGTGCTCGAATAATGTCTCCGTCACAATCGCAAAGCTGAGCATTTTCCTTGAGCCGAAAATCTCGAATATAGAATCGCTTCTCTTCGGCGTAAGTCTTCAAGTATCCTGATATCCTCTCATATAACTGACCTGGCATTTCAACAGGTCCAAAGCGCGATGGCTGAATCAGACCACAACAAAGCCTGGTATCTGATTTCATTCGCGGCTCGACTATGCCTTGACAGTGGATTCAACCGGCTGAAAAATAGCGCTGAGGATACGGAAGAGGTCACTCGACGGAAGCTATGCTTCTGGCTTACTTTTACGTTTGACAGTAGGTAAATGGGGAGCTGTGAAAAATTCTCTTCTGAAATTTGAGACGTGTCCTATCCTTCTCTCAAAGGTTCTTAAAATGGTCATTACTGACTTCCCCGTTACCTTAAGAGGCCTTGTCCCTAAATTTCGGACGGTCACCAAATTTCTCTGATTACGATATCAGTGTTGGATATCCTCAATTTAAAAAGGTAGAAGGCCGCGATGCCGTCTACCTTTGGTTCGATATGGCTAGAGCACAGGGTAATGTATATGAGAAGTTGTATTCTGCGAAGGCTCAACAAGATAGCATTGAAAAAAGGGCATCGAACGCGAGACAAATTGCGTCGGAGTTTCTTCATCTCCGAGAAAGATTAAAGGTCTGACATTTGTATCATCATTTTGGTTCACTGACTCATCTTCAACGCAGCTTGTCTTAAGTAAAATGTCTCAGGCCGAAAGGGAAACATTACTAGACACCGAGATCACGATCTTAGCCAACCTGACACTGGTATACCGCGCTATACCATCCCCAAAACCAGCTCATCCTCTCCGTTTCTCCGACGAGTGTATTGCGGTCGCGCGAGAAACGCTGGAAGTTCATGAAGCATTATGTATTAGAATGCTCAGTAGATCAGAAAACCAAATCAGGATGTACATAGATTGGTGAGTCTTCCTCCTCAACTTTATGTACCATCTGCTAATTACAAGAAGGAATCTCTCGATATGCCCATTCACGCCCTTTATTGTAGTCCTGGGCACAGCAATTCTGGATACCAACGCGGCCGACATGCATCTCCTGGACAGAGTGGTCGACAGTCTACAAAGAGCATCTGTTCTCGCGCCAGGTGCCAAAAAGCTTCTCAGCATATGTAAGATCCTTCTGCAAGGAGCCAAATCATGTGTCGAACAGGGCATGACTAGCGGTCCACCTTCTGCCCCCCAAGCATATCTCCAGCGGCCCCAAACATCGACTTTTGTGCCGAGTGGGATTCAGGACCATGAAATGCCAGCTATGGACGCGGATTGGTCTACAATGATGCCGGAAGACTGGTCGTCTTTGCAGTTGGACAATCCTGATAATATGTCATTGTTATTTGACAATTATCTTGCGAACAGTTCTGGTCCGATACCAATGTTTGAGACGGATATGACAAGGTTCGATATGATATGATATGCTTGGAAGTCCTCATTAGGACGTGCTCAGAAGTAGTATTCGGTCCTTCCCTGTAAGGCTCTATACAACATAACAACAGTTACATCATTTGTTAACGTGAAGTCAGCAGAGGGCGGAGTATAACACACGTATATTGTGACGAGGATGCGAATGTAGGCGAGTTTGTCTCTAGCGAATGTAGATTTCTCCCTGAGCTCAATTCTGTGCCCAATTAAGTCATTGTGATGTCCGCCATATCGGCTGCTAATGGAAGAAAACATTTGGATATGTTACAGCTATGAGAGCGTGCAAATGTTACTCTCACCACAACATCGAGCTCGAGGGTTGTTACTGCCCACCGGACCAGATTATTGTTTTAGAATAATGCATATTGAGCTTGGAATTTCGCAACAACTACTGAATATCATTCCAGTCAGTAGTACTTGCTACACCTATCTTCCCATCTCGAAGAAAATATTTTATACGAAGCTGCCGTCTTTTCCAAACCCTAGTAATCTTACATAGATCACGTGTGAGGCTGGGGCTGACTGCTGGGTTTCTTAACTTTCTTTCCAAATACCATCTCACTTCAAACAGCAACTCAAGTCATCGATTCCTACGACAAATTGCTCGATTTGTGCCTGGTCCATCTATAAGTCGCCTATCATGCCTATCATCATAAATTACTACTTGCCCTCTCGCTAAATGTTGCGTCAAAAACGGGCAGCAGCCTATGCTCCTGAGCTCGACCGTGGCACATGGCTGTGCCTTGAGGGCCCATATCTAGACTACGTCAGAAAACACAATGAACTCTATCCGGGATCTGGGACTCGTGATACCCTAAACCACCATATCGGGTCGCGGCTAGGTCAGTCACGATCTGTGCTGCTGGAATTGGGGCCTGATCAACGATGGTCTCGCCAGACATTCAAAGATTGCGAGGAGATTAATATACATTTTACCAAACGTACTCAGACAGAGTCTTCAGAAAGAACTGCCAGTTCGAAAAAAAGGATCTACATCCTCGAAGGTCTGGATCCTGCATTCGTCGACGCATATGGCTCATATTTCTTTATGGATCCCCGGTTCTTTGGCAGACAAGAAACAAATGACTTGTGGAATCTCAAAAAAGCTGGATCTGATGGTCCAGATATGGAAAGTCTGCCTTCGTCGATTGACCCTGAGAGATACTTTCGTGTGAAATATGGCGAGGTCAGAGAGTTCGGACCTCAGCTCAACGACTGGCGAACTGTATGTGCTGCCACAGGACGGCATCTTGCAGCGATCGGATTCGAGGGCAAATTGGACAGTCGTGCTGCTGTGGCTCGAAAGTTCTCATTCTGGTCCCGCGCTGGTAAGAATGATGGCTGGGATGGTAAGTGATTCCTGGGCTTAAAAGTGTGTGCCCAGATTTTGACTGTTTAGTGGCTATTCTATGCGATCCTCCAATTCAGGAAGTACGTATTTTGAGCCAGCCAGTAGTCACAAATGTTTTCCGGAGTGAACCGTTTCAAGGCGGCTATCCAGATGTCGTTGATCGGGAGGACTTCAGTCCTAACAGCCCGCAGTCCCTTGCCGCGCCACCTAGGACATCACTCTTCGACGATCTCTGCTTCTACTACGAAAACCACCACCAATCTCTGTTAAACACAGCGGGATCCCAAACACCCATCACTCCAAAATCTGCCACAATCTTCCCTCTGAAGATCGTATGCGGACACTACCTCAAACTCATTGACTACTTCGAAGTTATTCTTAAAAGACTGGCCAAGATAGAATGGCAACTTTCCCGCCAAAGCGACTGGGCAGAGTACATCGGTCCAGGCGTCGAAGAGCAGTGGAGCTGTCTCCAGCTTTCTGCCCGACGCCTCTCAGAATTCAGCGACGATGTAGAATCTATACTTCGAGATCTTGGCATTCCAATAACTGATCCGATATCTGTTACAGTTCTAGGAGCTAAATCGGAATGGCAATCCTGTGATGAAGATTTCAGATACATCCACTATCGATTGCAAAAGATGAAGTTGAAAGTCGATCAGCTAATCACATCTGCAATGGGACTTTCGAATATTGTGGGCAGTAGGCAAGCACTCTCTGAAGCTCGAAGGTCTGTCAAAGAAGCGAAGAGCACAAAGACTCTCACGATCGTTGGGTTGGTGTTCATTCCATTGGCGTATACATGTGCTTTGTTCAGCATGAGCGACGACTTTAGGCCAGGAGAACATCTCTTTTGGGTTTATTTTGCGGTGTCGGCGCCATTGGTTGTGCTAGTGTTTCTGGGTACGTTCGTTATCCAGTTGGGGTATGATGAGGATGCAGCTTGGTCCTTTGGAATATTTAGACGAGCTCTGGGGAAAATTCTGGGAAAGAACAAGGCGGAGTAGTCGTTGGCATTTTGAAGATTTGCCTTAAGAAAGGCTCCTCCTGGTCTGAAATAAAATTTCAAATTACTCTTTGGATGTTAATGACTTTTCACTTGGGGGCGAAGATGAAGTATAATTGAATTCGACGCCACGCATCTATCTGTGACCAGCGTGTAACAAACAGAATCCGAGGGCTGAAATTTGATCAGTTGTGAGTTAGGTTAGTACTGAATCAAATACCGGCACTTTAATGGCATTGAAACATCAAAGCCTGGCTTTGGGGAGTACAAGACCAATAGATGGACCAAGATTTGTAGGAGTCACACCGTGCTCTTATTTCGCGATCGGAACATCCAACTCAGAGTACCATACCAAACGCTCAAAACTTCAATCACGTCCCCGAAGGCACCAGACCGAATTTGAGAATGTGATTAAATACATAGGACTTCAAATTCCGATCATGGAGCGATTTTCTGACTGTCCGTTGATTTTGACTGGAGTGGGCGGAAAATTCCAAGCGGCGTGCAACACAAGCTAGGAAACAGCTCAGAAGCCTTACCGAGTCGCAAAAATAGACATACCCATGAGACGTGTTTCTGTCAATCTGTCAGATGTAAGGCTATCTCGGCTAGACAAGCCTTCTGGTTGGAAACACGGGACTTTTGACATAAATTGATCGGCACAAATTATAAGCGTAAATATCTCCACAGACGAAAGTACCACAACGACTCAGCCTTGTCTCTAATTTCACTGTAGTGTAACCTCATAAATGGCCAGTTTCGCAAAAGCCCAACGGGTCCTTGCATATTGTCACCCAGATCGGCATTATAGGGAGCCTCGCCTAATCCATTTCCAGGGGCACAGCCGTCGCGGAATGCTTTCAAAGATTCTGATTGGTCGTATTTCGGGAGGATGAGACCTGGTGGGCATGTTTATGTCGGTTAGATTGTTCCGCCCGTGCTCGGCGACAATATAAACAACACTAGACATGGATTGACACGAGAATGGAAATCGAGCGATGCTGCATGCTCAAGGCACAGTCGGGGAGAGTCACACATAGTGTACGATGTTCACCATATAAATCACCATGGCTACCGCAGTGCCCAAGATATCATTCAAAAATTCCTGCAATCCGATCACCAGCTTTTGCTTCAACCCTTCATCCAACTTTTCAAAAACATTTAGAACGCCTAGTCGTAAATATGTCTCTCGCAATCGCAGGATCTAATGTCGGGCTTGAGAGCTTCTTCAACCCAGGCGTGAGCGCTCGTGATGTTCACAATGCCATGAAGTCGTATCCTGTCCTTGAGCCAAGACAGAATAGTACCGAGCCCGCAAAGGACACTGTCAACATGTTCATCGACTCCATGGATGAAGATTGGAAATATGCTGCATCTGTTGTTGAAGCTTGCGGCGGGCAGACAGTTTTGGCTCTTCAATGTACTTCGGGACAATTCGCGGGAACTGCGACCTGCGGTCCAAACGCACAAGTAGGTCTTCCTGTATCCCAGTCGCTTTTCATCTGCTAATCTTGTGACCCAGAGTGCGACCGTGACTGTCAACCCAACCACCTATCATTTCTCCACAGCAGTAACGACGTCTTCTGCCGGACACGATATACAAGGCACTGCTATTGAAGCTTGCTCCTTACAAGGAACGACTGCAGCAATTTGTAAGTTCAGCCTACTACTATTGGAAGCCCAAAGTGTTTGCTGACCTTATATAGGCTCCGTAACAATTGGAGGGACCGTCGACGGTAAGAAGACCAGCGTTACCTCAACCACGACTGCTGCATCTCCCACCTACTACCGCTATGATGTTGCAATCACTGGAGGTGCTGAAAAGACTGCCGGTGTCGCGGCTACTTGCACTTCAGCACCACCAAAGAGTGCTGCTCCTGCCTTGAACGCCAAGAACATGATGGTTTGGGCTCTGGCTGGCGTGGCTACAGGAATCTTTACTTTCTTGTAATCTGGTTGTTGTTATTTTTTCCTGTCCATCAATACCCCTGCTGTCTTTAATATTGATCAATGATTTGGAAGGCATGGAGTTTTCTGGTCACTATAGAGTTAGTTATATAGAATCAAATTTAGCCTCGACGATAATTTGGTGTCCAGAAAGCTTGTCTTGAAATCCCGCTTGTAAATATGTACTGAAAATACTGAAAATTCTTTCCTTTCGACTCAAATACACCAAGTCTCCGAAACATTGATGCTAGATTGGACTGTAGATTGCTGGGAAGCACCAAACAGCATCCGAGAATTGCGCACCGACGGTTCGTTTTTAACAAATTTGTTCCTGTCTATTTATTCACAGGAATTCCAACAGTCTTAACGTATTCAAATGATTGTGTCTGAATCATTTGCCGATATTACGATCAATTTCGCTTAGCTATCTCACAAAATGATGGTGTACTTACGTTGCTATTACGGCACAAGCTCGCGAAGCTGCCCAGTCCAAGATCTTTGTCTAGCAAAAGTTTAATGACGACTACGTGAGACTGGCTATCACAGAAGCTAACGTTCAAAAGACCTTTTGCTAACGAAGTCTCGGTGTGGTGGCGAGCGATACCGACGGCATGGCTCATAGGAAGAGCGGAAGTCCAGGGTTTAACACCATACGTCATCTTGCTACTTTGTTGAAAGTCACGCCCAATCCCAAAAGTGCTTTCTTAATCAATAGGACATACAACCGTAATCGTCACACGAGTTTCCGGAATAATGCTTACGTCAGCTTGAAGGTTCTCGCAGGTGCTGTTTCCGAAAGGACCAACCCAAACAGAATGGGCCTGACAAGCAGGAGGGAGTCCCAATTGAATATACTGAGGAGTTCGATGGTGTTTTCATACATACCTGTGCAATATCTGCTGCCACTTCTCGGTGCTTACCAAGTGATCATGTCTGTTCAGGTTGCAGTCATGTGCACAAAGGGTTCAGACTTTCAAATATAACTTCAAAGCGTGCCGCAGGGGAGTTTCAACATCCTACAAAAACTGCCAATCAACCTAAATACCCTCAAGCACAACTTCGCCGTTCGCGCATCTCGCCCAGATCTTTCGCTTGCCATTGGCCATCCTAAGCGAGCGAAATATTGTTGCTCTTCGCTAGCATAAATCAATCCTAACAGTAATAATTTCACTGCTTTTCATCTCCGAGCCAGACGCAAGCTCCGCTGCAAGTAGTTAATCCATCTAGTTTGATGGCATAGGAAACGAGACTCTTGCACATTGTGGTCGTTCGGGTCCACATTGCTGGCGAAAAGCCCTTGCAGCCTTGCTGAATGCTGTATGTGTAGTCACTTGCAAACACGTTAGCACCTGCTTGTAATATGCGATCCAAGACTTATGGAACATGAAGAGACCTTGACAAAGCATTTATCTTGGTGGATGAAGTCCGAGCCACGATATGCGTAGCCTGCGAGGCAATTGTCTGCTATGACGGGAGGAACTGGAGGATCCTTTTTTTGATCGGTATCCATAGAAGGGTAGGCAGTAAGCAATTTCAATTACGGTCAGAGTGCCGTTGTTTGACACTGTTTTAAGAATAATCAGATGATCAACGAGAAGATTTCCTGCAAAATAGCAGCCGAAGAGGTACAGAAGAGACGCACATTATTTAGTTCTCCTTGCTGCTCCATACTGTCTCCAGTTTATACATCATGGACAATGGACGTTCAGGCACGGTTTCTGGTAGTTTAGCTGAATATACTCGATAAAACCGCTGCTTTTAAGCATGAATTGGAAATATATCTGTCTTCTAGCACCAGACTTTGACCAGATTTCACGAACACTCCTCAGGTAATACGAAAAGGTTCGGGCCGCCTATCGTCATTTTAGCACTCCTGCTAGGTAATGTAAAGGCTCAGCAACCTTTTTCAACGAACTAGCCAACCCCGAATATATATTCTGAAATTGTAAACCTTACTTAAATTCCTTTTATCTTTGTGATGTGGAGCACTCAGATATCAAGACAACCTGGCGTAGGTTAGGAGCTCACGAATCACCATGATCTGTATATATGGGCAACAATGCTTGTCCATTTGAGAAAGCACGCTGTGCCATAGTAATCATCGAGATCCTCGAGCAGAACTAAGTTGTGGAATGCCAGTAATTGCATTCTTCCGCTTCCGTACTGTGCTCGAGTATAGACCACTGCCCGCCCCTCATGCATGTTGAGAATCATTATTGCCAAGAGACGATCAATATGTGAGGCATGATTGGCGTATTCAGCTTTTCCTTTGTTGTGAGTCGGAACAAATAAAATTGGTGGAGAAAGTAGGGAGCACTGAATCATGGAATTTGGCTGCTGTGAAAATTGCACCGCGCAACTGAACGCTAAACTGAAACCCAGAGAGTCCGATAAATTCGTGACAAAAAAGACTCAGAAAGTGATTCAGGAATTCTTGAAGGTACGCAGTGATAATAAATGAGATACACTACAAGCTTACATCAACAGCTCACCAGATGAAGGTTGGATCGTTGTGTTTCAGGTGTGGAATGAGGACCAACACGCAAGCAGAGGAGGGTTTTCACGCGATATAACAAGTGCGCCTGTGTGTATTTTACTATAAACAAAACACCCAGCCCAAACCAGCAGCAATGTAGCATTTCCACCCAAGCCTAGAGTCTGCATCGCGTAGGCATACTGGCAAGTCCAGGAGTCGCACGGAATAGCGAAGTCGCATGGTAAAGTTCAACCGGATTGCGCATGTGTTGGAAGGCCTTCAAAATAGTACTATCGCATTGGCGAACCCGGTGTGATCGGGTGGATGCAAAAGCCTTATCGCACAGGTCCTCGGTCGGCAGAATCACCATTGTTGGCACAAGATGCTTTGGCTGGCGTCCAGAAAGTCGCTAGGGAACTGAGTTGAGTCACTAGCGCTTGAGCACATTCTTGCGGAAGAACCCTCGGACAGAGAAGAACGGCTCATCGTTCAGGCATTCCTCTTCGTGTGCGTGAATATTTGGCAGATCCCAAATCAAGTCACACTCGGCAGCCTTAATGAGCTTGGTCTTTTTGACCAGCTTCCAGCCAAAGAACGTAATCGGGGCTATGATCAACATGGTGTAGTAGGTGAAGAATGTTCCAACATCCCATCCACCCTTGCGGAAGACGGAGTAGCCGTAAGTAAAGACGACGAGGATTAGTGCTGAGGACGAAATGTATGCGCTGTTTTAGATGTTTAGTACTCCTTTCTTCGAAAAGGAAAATAGATGATCATATCCTAAGAGAGTGAGCAAAAAGTAGGGAGGAAGATACGGACCTGTATGGTTGGAACCAGCCTCGGTACGGAAGAGTTCGACGATCAAGTCCTTGCGCTTGACAAGCCTTGTAGAAGAAGATATAAGTAATCGACATGACGATGAAGTTGATCAAACCACCCGCAGTGACGAGATTGACGAGCCTGATGTTCTATTAGTGGCTGCAGCTCGAGAAGTCCAGGAGGTTGGTGTTTACCATGTGAGAACCTTGGCGGAGCCGCTGCCAACTTGGAGCAGGGAAATGAATGGGAAGATCATGGTAATCGCGAAGCACCAGATGGGTACACCACTCTTGTTTGTCTTTCGAAGGAGGTGGGCAGCATGGCCGTCGGATGCCAAACCATGTAGTGTACGAGAAGCACAATAAACATAAGTGTTTCCTGCGGAGAAGATACTAGTGATGAGCAGCGCATTCTGTTCGTTCAATCTTAATTAGCCCCAGTCTTCAGACGCCGTTGTAAAAGATTGGTCTGCGGAAGCGATCAAGGGAATGCACCAGGCGTCAAGACTTACCACCAGATGAGGTAGACCATCAACGCCTAGGTTCTGCATTGCGATAACGTAAGGAGAAGCAGCGCCGGTACCTGCTCCCTCGCCTCCATTGAGGATTCGGTTTAAAGTTGGGTCATTAGGAGCTACGGCAATACCGACGAATACCGCCGAACCGATGAAAAACAAAGCGAAGCGAATGTAGACTGTCTTGAAGGCCTTCTTCAGGACTGGTCTTGGATTCCGAACCTCACCCGCAACCATGGCAATGTACTAGAGATTTTTTGTTAGCATTGCACCATATGGGGCCAAAACGAATAATGCTACTGGAGGTGTAGAAGTGGTACACACCTCAGGACCGACAATGGTGAAAGCTCCTTGCCACAGAGCGGCGAGGAATCCTTCGAAACGTCCGACGCTTCCAGTTGATAGATGTTCAAGGAATGGTTCCTTGAAGTAGGTACATTAGCTTGGGTTCCAGAGGATTCCCGCGTACAGTTCATGTTGACTTACTGGAGAATTCCAATTTCTGAACCCATAAGCATCACCCTGTGGATTACCCCCAACCATAGTCACGAACGTGAACGAGAAGACAATGGCGACCAGTAAGACCTTCCCACCGGATAGCCAGAATTCGGCTTCGCCATATACTCGAACGGCGAGAATGTTGAGAAGTCTGTGTTTGGTGAAGGTCAGCATTATATTATCTTTTCCGATACCAGGGGAAATCGCACCCATAAGCAACAATACACGCACAGCACACTGCAGCGACAGGAATATCATCTCTCCAAAATGTCAAGACCAGATTCAGAGCGACAATCTCAAACGGAATCAAGAAGGCCTCGTAGAAGAAAAAGTTCCAGCCAGCCATGAATCCAAAAGCATCATCCACCCAATGACCAGCATGTCTGATGAAGCTGGCGCTGACTGGCATATAGGTAGCCATCTCAGCCATACAGTTGTTCACCAATCCGATGATGATAGAGTAGAGGATCCATGCAATAAGCAAACTTCCAGGTCCAGCTTTTAAGAGCGCACCACCAATCGAGACGAAAATAGCTGTTCCAATAGACCCACCGATGGCAATGAGTTGGACTTGTCTGTTGTTTAATCGTCGGTGCAAGTCAGTGCTGCTTGTAATGTAAACACTTTCTTCATCGCCAACAGGGCTGTGCGAGGGAGGGTGAACCGCCACATCATCCTTCTCTTTCATACCCATCACGAAGGTAGGTGGGACTGCGACAATATGAGGCGATGAAGTTGATATGCGTAGTTGTGAAAGTGGTCCGAGGTGTTTCCAGGAACAGCTTAACAGCGATCAATGAATTACGGGACAGAGATAGGGCAGCAGGCCTCATACTTATGTTCCTGCCAGCACGCCGAGGATCCAGAGTTTCTTAGCTCGTAATTGTCCACAAGGGTATCTTATCTGAACCTAGAGCAAGCCCCAAGCCCTAAGCATGCCGAGTTCTTGGTCGTGAGTCGCGTCCAATTGACATCGTGACTAGTATCTGAACGGTGGCATTACCGTTGATTCCATTTCGAAATGCTAGAACACTCAGAAAGCAGAGTCATGATAGTGTGCAATGACAATGTTGATGTTGTCAAACTTATCTTTGACAGGTTGGCGCATGTCATGTTACATTTGAGACGTGATTACCAAAGTAGCAGTGATCGGCGCCAAGCACCAGCTGAACATGGGGCGGGCTTTTCTCGGGGCCCTTTTCCTATCTCCAATCATTGGATGAGCCTGATGTAAACGGGTCAAACGGGCCAGGAAAATCTGGGAACCCGAAAAGCATGTCTCATTATTATCTCGTGGGGTGTACCCCGCTAAAGTATATTTTGAGGGGCTCATCTCCTTGGCCTTTGTACTTTCCCGTATTGAGATTGATCTCCCGCGATCTCATGTCATTGGTTTGAGTCGGCTCATCGGACTTTCATACCCTTCGTTAATGACGAGAAAGGTGAAAGGTGAAATTACTTGTTAGAAACATGGCCATTGATACTGTTGTCCGTTGCTTGTTCTAAATGCGTGTTGCTCACTTGCTTTGCTCGAAAATGAACAAACAATATTCGCTTAGTGTAAACAGTACATCAAACGCCACTTTCGTGGGGTGGCACCATCACTCGCAGTTGAATGCGAAAAGCTTTACCTGGAATCGTCTTATTCTATCCCGCCATGCATAAGAAGGAAAAAAACGGAGTGAAGTTGTGTAATTTCTGATAACGCTCAAGATTAAAGAAGCTGAAAGGAGGAAAACAATCCGAGGGCTTCAACTGGTAAGTCCTCTAGGCGCAAGCATTTAATGATAGAGTTGACATGCAAGGGATCATCGTCTTTTTCGAGAACTTTTGGAAGCCACAGCTAAATGCCATGGTCAAATAGCTAAACCACCATGCGCTATTTGACCATGGCGAATTAGCTGTGGCCTTTTGGAATTTTACATGTTCAACACTTATTTTCTTACTGAGCAATCTCTTCTCCTTGGCATCTAATCATTATTCATAATTGACTGTTTTTACAATAGCTATGCGGGATTTTCCCACCACCCCTCTCATCAAATGCTGTTCGGGCGACTAATCTCATCTGCTAACTTCTGTCAAGCTAAGACACGGGCCGAAAAGGTGGCTTCGAGCTGGGCTGGAATGTCTGTATTCCTCACAGACTCACAGACTGAGTTGCCGCCCCCTGATAGCGCATCTTCAGAAGATCATTTAGATATGCTAAAGTTGTCCACTACCCGATCTGGCCTTACTGATAACAGAAAACTCGCATGATTAGCTGGTGAAATGGCTATCTGCTTTAGACTTTGCTTTTGCTTTTGAGTAATCGTGTCTAATGTGGTGGCGTGAGTAGATAGCGGTAGTGAACCTTGACATCTTGATAAGGTGGTAGGTAAATCATTGATTGAATGATTGGTTTAGATCTGACACATTCACTATGCGAATGCTCGGTGAAGCTCAGTTGACACTATAATTAGCTACTTAAAATACATTACTACGCCATCGTAGAGGCTGGAGCCACAGCCCTATGTGTGCTTCACGGTGATCAAACATCAAGTAACAGAATAACAATGCTGCACCTTCTGGAGAAGCAGAAAGAGACATATTCTTGATTCGCGTGACTAACCAAAGACTCATCTTATCTAGTATTGCTACTCTAGTTATCATATCTTATCGCGGTGCAAATATCTCCAGCAAACACGTAAAGTCCTTTTTCATCAACTGCATGATGGCCAAATGTACGAAGATTTATTAGGAGCCCGTCAGACATCTCACGTGATAAAAGAAGCTCTTGACCTCAGTTCAGGAAGTCTTTCCCTTTCTGAGCTATACGCGAATCCGGATCATTTCTCGACCAGATGCAGTATCAAAATACTATCGCCCCATCGATCTACCCAAGGTCGTTATCACTTGCCACCAATGACACAAATGAGTGGTTCGTCTTCCGCATATGCCAGATCCGATCCGGCACCCGACCCGATCCTCGTCCGTCATTATGAGGGATTTGAATCAATATCAGCCCTGTATCCGAAGCTGAACCTCTTTTCTTTAAATCTCCACAACTAAATTCGTACGCCATTCATCAAGAGATAGAGCTCGAAGGTGTCTATTAGCAGCACGCGACGTGCTACCCTTAGCCGGGTTTCGGTGTCCGCGTGTCGAACTTTATTTTGACGTTCACTCGGGGTCTGAGTTTGGACTATGGCGCGTATAAGATTGATTCTCGGGGTCTGAAAGAAGTAACTGTGACGTCAAGGAAAATGGTGGACAATATGTGTCTGTCCACTCGTGACTTCGGAGCTCAAACTTCAATCTTGGAGGATTGTATGTCCGAAGCGTCTTGATGGGCAGAGTGCTGAACAGCGAGGCGGAGGATTCTCATATTGAAGACTCGGCAAGGAGAGATGTAATGGGTAATGAACAGGCGATACACCTGGCAAGAGCTGGGCCGGAGTGCCGGTAGATCAAGACAGGAATATGAGAAATAGGGGATTGAAGGTTTGTGAAACAGGACTTATAGTCCAATCTGTGATTAGAAAATGAGAGAGGGAGCGGGGTATGAGAGAGTACGCTTCCATATATGCACAGCCAACCCATCACCGAGACTGTTGGCAGGATCTCCTTCCTTTCAGTTTCCCCAAGATTCAAGATCGTCGCATCATATTCCTCTCGACATGTTGATGAAAACGGGATATCTGCCGATGATTTATCCTTTGGCAGATAACAGCGCGCACCAATGTGCCTGGCTTTCTACTGTTCGTTTCTCAGCTTCGAAGTCCCAACGACGGCCAAAGGAAGCCTATGTTGAAGAAAAAAACGCAATATCTTCCCATCGGCACATCCGTGACTTATCACAAACTTTCCAATAGACTTTGAGTACAGCGCTTGTACACTAGAAGACATTATATACATGTTACAAAGGGCATGGCCATGATCTCTAGATCTAAGACGAGGTAAGTGTATCAAGTCTGGCGGCGCTCTTCGACTGATAGCTTGCTCAAGTTTGATACCCCATCGGCATGTCCTTGACTCTTCACTCGAAGCATCGTGACATCAAGTGTGTACAAAGTTCTGAAGAGAGTGTCGATATTATACCACAGCCTATGTCGCCCGGCAAATCGAGTTCCTAAACGACCACAGCACTCATGATCAAACCACCTAGAGCAGATTCCTGGAAAGCTCAAAAGCTCAGACTAATGGCACTGCTAGGACCAGTATCGCAAGTAAGTACGTGCTTGCACAACGCTAACACTACCCATCATCTGGATATAAGTTCTATGTTCACATCCTATAGCTCTCGATGGTTAACAAAGGACACAAGCCCAGCAGCTACTAGGTTTAGATCTTTATTGATGCGGGAACTTTCCGTGGGAAACCCACGTTCCCGTGGTAAACCCACGGTTGATGGAAGAAGATGTCAAAAGATTCCCGGCAAATGCTTATAGTTTTCAACAGAGCACCGGCGAACATTCTGGTGGCACACGAATCTCTATGAAAAACAGAGGGCTTGAATCTAACCTCGGCGTGAGCTAGAATCTGGAATTTCTTGCTGTCCCCTTCAAGTCACTGATTCCGGAGAAACTGCGACAGATATTGCATTACTTGGATTGTTGGCTCCAGGCTCCACGAGACGGTGAAGAATTCTGCAAAGATCCGGAAGCAGCTGCACAGTAATCGCCTACACAACAGTCATGCACACGCCACAGCAATTCATCATCTCAACTCAATCGAAGATGGTAGTAAGCTGATTTCAAATGCGTACAATCTGGAGGGAACTGCCGCCGGATAGTCATCAGTCGAGCGATGGCAGTTGTCTCGGGATCAGAGAACACCAGACATGTTGTCTACTCCGGGATTTGACAACGCAGATTCAAATCCCGAGTTTGCAATAGTCGCTTGTTGACCAATAAAATGTTCTTGCAGCGGCTTACACCCAGGAACATGCTCTCATCCCTGTACTGCTTGGCAACAGCCATTCTCTTATCACTGCTCAAGCCCTCACCCATAGGGCAGAGAGCACGCTGCAGCAGTCCCTCGCAGCTTCAGAACACGCCACAAAGAGCTCGGAACGGATGAAAATGGCCAAAGCCAGCAAGATGTAAGTTTTATCCACTTACATATATAGTCTTAGATGACCCAGACCACCATGCATAATGCGAATCCTGATAATCGAAACTCTGCAACGCTTTTTTTGGTTTTTTCTGCACCAATTGATAGATTGAAATGATGGATTTTGACTTCTCGACTGACCTGTGGTTTGACAGTGCAAGAGTCGGCTTATCCACCAAGTCGGTGAAGCCAGTCAGGAAGAAGTTCGCGGTGCCGCCTGTAAAACTCGCGTGCTTAGAATGGTAAGAAAGTTATTACGAAACCGCACAATAGTCAGAATAGAGTTAATATTCCTGCAGTCGGGCATCTCGAACACGATGTGACGGTAAAGCAGAGTGTTCGAATTGCATTAATAGAGGAAAGGCATGCGTCTAGTAAGTATTCTCATCTTGAGGACTAATCCCGCACCGTTGTTATTACACTTCCTAACACCTTAAATAGTACTCAGAGCAAACGCGGGGGCTCTCGAATTCGCCGGCGAAGAGCTTCGGTGACGGACGAGAATGAGAACGTCGAGCGCTCTCCAATACTCAATAACGATGAGCTAAACTCTTGTGCACTTTCCATCCTGCCCGAGCTAGAAGAAGGTAAATTCACTTCTCAACAGTTCTGACTAAGTAAACTTTGCGTCTAACCAAGACTATCAAGGAACTTTCTCCGCTCCGTTGTCTCTGGTGTCTCCTGGCGGTGGCTTGAAGCAGCTGGATTTCTCCCTCGATGATACCGATTTTATATTCGATTCTGTCTTTGCCACGCAGCCTGAGAACCTGGATAGCGGATATGAAACTTCGGAACATGCTGGTACGCTTTCGGACTCAGGACGTGAGGTACCTGTGCGTGTTTACTCATGTGACGATGATATGTGAGAATCTCCACGTAAATTCCACACGTATTGTGCTGATCGATCATCAGATTGAGTGCCTACTATACCTACATCCACCCATATTTTCCAATTCTCCCTCCTCCAGAATCAGGTCAAGTGACGGATGACCCAGAATTGGGTATCCGCCGAGCACCAGACGCAATCTTCAGCAGCAAGTTCCGTCCGGACTTTGAGCCTTCGTCACCAATCAGTCTAGCAATATCCGCAACTTTGGCCTTAATCCCACATCCAGAAGACAAAGATCCATCTAGTACCGAATCATTACATTTACGTCGAGAGCAGGCCCAAGCATTTGCGCAAACCGCTTTCGAAAGCATTGAAATTGAGTCAGAACTCGTTGATTCGGTCATCCAACCCGGTGAAGCACTAAGTAGCGACCCGCTTCCGATAAATCGGAAACCATTCCATCCAAGAAATCCACTGGAGAACGAGAGTACTATTGCACTGATCATGCTGAGTACGTATGAATACGCTCAAAGGGGAAATATAGCAAAGATGCGCAACCGAGCTGGACAGGCCGTTAATGCTGCAATTAACCTGGGTCTTCATATCAAAGGCGACGAAGAAGGGTACTATTCCGAAGCCAACAGACGTGTTTGGTGGATGGCGTACATCACTGTGTGCCAGGGGTCGATTTTGAGCAACTCAACTCCATCGATTCTCCTCTATGATCCCCGCTTCACTACTTCAGGTCCGACTTTCGAAGGGGATCTAGGAGCTTGGCCTGTTTTCTTACAGTCACAGCAGGCTATTACTTCGGCCACGCAGTTTGTTATTGACCTGGACGCGACTCTCAAGCTAGGCTCGAACACTACTGCTATCTGGGATCGTATGCTTGAGTTGGAGGCAATCATTGAGCCTCTGATTATAGCTGCTGACTCTTGGACTTTGGCTTCGACACCTCCTTTAAGTCTGGATTCGTCCGAGATGTTAGTTGGGCAGGCGCTCAGGGGCATCGCGAGGATCAAGCTGAACAGGTAAGACCTCGAGAAACTATGCCGGTTCCAACTATATGAGATATCAAACTGACTGCTAATTAGTGCACGTATAAAGCTTCATCGTTACTGTGCTTTCTCCGACGTTCCCGTCTTCTCCAAGAAGCACTGCGATCTCGCCGCTGTTCCCTCTGCCCAAAGCAATACCAATACATCCGTATCCAGCGCTCCAAATTGTGCATGCAGCAGCACATTTCACAATCTTCCTTCGTACTCCGACATGACCGCTCCCTCCTCCGCCTCATTAACGCCTCTCTCCTTCTCTCAATCTCCATCCAATGCCTCTCTAGGGCTAGGAATCTCAACGGGTATGAATCTTAGCCAAAACATGGGAATGAACTGCAACATCCTCCCCTACACATCGCACTACTCCGCGAAAATATGCCTGAAATCCGCATTCGCGATAGCAAGGTCATTTACGGCGCTACCATATCCGCAGCCTGTACGACGACCACAACAATCGCAGCCAAGTCCACAAGATGCGTACAGCTATTTTCCCGCTATGCCACCTCCAACATCAAGTCCATACTCGTGCAGTGCGAACTCCTTATCGCCATTATCAGCATCTGGGGCAGCAGATACCAATACGAATGTGTTCATACCACCACGAATGATTCCCGTTTTTGCATGTTGTGCTATGCAGAGTAGTTATGCATTGATCATGCTGAGCTACAAGACGAAAGCCATGGGTTTTGCTGGACATTTGAACAGCAAATCCGAGACTCCTCCTAGAAGCGGTGGAGAAGGAAAGGAAAACCAAGCGCAAAAACTTCTGGCTCAACTGAGTGAGGGTCTGAACATGATATTGGGTGCGCTGAGGAATTATTCGGTTGCTTATGAGGCTTTAGGTGGCATGAGAGGTGCGTTGACTATTTCCTCCTACGATTTACTTCGCCCATGAGAATAAGGCTAATATATTTCTACTCTCAGATCAGATCGAAACAGCGGCTCAATCAGTTGGCGCAGCTGCGAATGTTGTTGGTGATGGGAGATGGTGATCCCAAATTATGAACTCTCAGAAGGTCCTATATCATGAAATATCGAACACGATTCTAACGTCCAACACCAGAGTTTCCCAAGGCAGAGACTTGGCTTGGAAATAATCAATCTAATGATGGTACATCCACTCTGCTATGGGAAATCGAATTGGGAAAGGGGTCTTCAATTGAGGCGTTGGTGAGTTGGCGCACTTGGGAGGGACGGGTACTATGGACAGGCTTTTAATGGAATCAATGGCGTGAATAAAAGTTAGATTATGGAAGCAGCCTGACGGCTTCGTGTCGATACTGATATATGGAGGGTTTGGAAATGAAATGCATGCCACAACTTACAAAGACTGTCTGCAAATCCCAAACTACGCCGGTCAAATTCATCTTCGATACAGCGAAATTTTCGGATTGGGCTCAAAGTCACGAAACTACTAAATGACGTTACCAGATTGATCTTCCGATTTCTGGAATTTCTTTATACGACATTACTAGGGCAGGTTAGGGTCCTTCATGTGCAAATGTTATGGTATACTAATCAGGGATGTCAGGATGTCGGCAAAGCATCATCGTTCACAAATTTGGCTAGCTCGACAAAGGTGTGATATAAACTTCATTCATTCAGCGCGCCTGACGGAAACTGACATATATCATGTCCACAGCATCGCAGGTTTCTCAAGTATAAAACCTCAACCCGATATCCTCCAAGCATTACAAGCCCGCTATCCGATAGCCACAAAACGAAGATCTAAAGAGTCACCACGGCGAATTGCACACTCTCCAAGACGCCTCTCAGGCCACATCCGACTTCCATTCTTAAATAATTGAACAATTTTGCTGTTGACGTTAATATAATTGCTAAGTCTTCAAATGACTGCCCTGACTGGACTGCCTAGAAGATATGCGAAGTTCAAGAGTTGTCCGCATGGCATTCTGATAGTGAAGTCGACGCGTTAACGATGCCAGGCGGGTGCGATGACAGAGCGAGCTTTTTTTGGCTTGATGAATGCCGCTGAAAGCATCCTTCTCAATGAAGTCAGAGCGTAGATATCGGCATGAAAATGGTGCATCTGGCCCTTGTTGTGGCACTAAAAATGATTCTAACTCTCGAGTTTGATTTCCACTACAACTGCCTTCTAGTTTCGATACGATAACCTACATCATTACTTTACTGATAAAGCTATCACACCACCGATTCAGTATCAGCAGTGGCTTTCTGTTGCTTGCCGTTCCGTATCCCTGAATTCCTTGAGGCCCCTGTAATGCTTTTATAAGAAATGTTGCTTCTCCCTCTCTCACTTTATCTTCAATGATAGGTCATGAGCGTGTCATTTCAAGAGCCTTTACAAACTTGGGGACGTATCGTTGTTAAATCTGTCATATAACTGTCTTTTTACTCACAGGAAGTGAGTCTACAATGAACGACCGTAAGAAGATACTTAAAAGGATTATATCAATGGAAACTGTCATAATATCGAGAACCAGACCAGCACCAACCGAAAAACCCTGGACCAACTAAGATACCCAACGAGTGAATTTAGACGTCCGAAAAACGACTCCATGACTCCTAGAAGCTCATCATCTCTCAACCCCTAGCCCTCGTTTTGATTCCTCATAAGTTGCAGCCTCGCACTTCACACATTCCTGATGCCCACATTCTACGCATATCTTCACCCCGTTATCCACCCATCTCTTCCTACCTATCTTTTCACACTACAAATGAGTTAGTACCTGGTGCTCACTTGACGAAATGAAATCAACTAAGATAGAGAGCGCGACCTTACCAGATGGCATATCCAGCCATCCGGGTTGCGTGGATAGTGATCACGCAGATGCTGTTGTTTGGATGCTGTGCTGCCCATGTTTCTGGTTTCTGTATGAATAATCTGACGTCTTGTGGTGCGGCTTGAGATGGCTTGTGGCACTTGCGATGAGGTGCGTTGCTTGTTGATTATGCTCTTAGGTACAAGAAGTCGGAAGTCTGGAATGGCATAAAAGACGTATCTTGTATATAGAGAAACAAGTTAATCAGAGGGAATCATAAATCCTATACACCAATAGAATAGAGTGCTGGTGAAAGGTAAGTGTGAATAACATATCAGAGGCACCCACTCTAGCCAACTGATGTTAGTCGCATAAGCGAGAACATGAGAATCAACATGAGAAACAGCTCTCTTCAGTTGGTGTTTTCTACAAACTACTAATAAAGATAGAGATGTAAATACAGTTAATTAGTATTTAGAATCTCCTCTTTCTTCTCGTCCAACCTCGAAAGATTTGCACCGCACAGACTACCCAGTATCTTGTGTGCCACCCATTTGCCGCCATTAGTACTCATTGCGGGATGAGGGATTGGTGAATGTAGTCCTCATGTCAGACAGGTTGCTCTAGAGTGAGATTGTATTTTGGCGATGAAAAGATAAAATGAAGATGCTAGATTCGCCTTTTCAGTTTTAAAGTGGTGACATTCGCTTGTGATGGCTTCTAGAAAGTCGAGGCGAAGGTCATCTTCTTTCTGTTCAGTAGACTGGGTGCATTCCCAGGGACTTTGTAGTTGGTGGTTTCCATACCGGAGGGAGTAGCATGGATTTTCAAGAGGATGACTCATCTTGCCCCGACCGAGACTCATTCTCCAAATCAAATGGAGGGCACCCGACCGCGTGTTCCCCCTGATCATGACCGGCTTGTATCTCGAGGCACTTCCCCTCCAGCGAGCCATCTCTCCATCGCCAATAAGTTGTTGTTTGTTCCCATACTCGCATCTAGGCCTCAATCCTCGTCAAACTTTGCTCTCCCCTCCTCGATCCACGCCTCTAACACAAACTCCCCGGCCTCCACCAACCTGACCGGCACACTCCTCACGCCACCAAGATCCTTCCCAACGCTCTCACTCCCGCCATTCTCGCCAGTCTGCAAACTGGGTTCACTTGGTATCCAAGGCTGGGGATGTCCAATCGGCGGCATTACCCCCTTCTCATCCCTCAACTCAACCGCAACACTAAAAGTACAACCCTCCGGCAGGGGCGTAAGTCTACTGCAAGCATAATCCAGCCTCCTAATCGTGCCTCGTAGCTGTTCCTCAATATCCGCGCGCCGGACACCTGCTTGCAGCTTAGCACCAGCATTCGGATCGTTGCTTGGAGGTAAGTCTCGGGCTTCGAATTCCGTGTACCGTTCTTTCTCCGCAACAACAGGAAAGCGCTCAACGTCAAACATGAAACGCTCCATGACTTCTCCTTGCTCGCTGAAGATTGGGACGACGATTCGTTTTACGCTGCCTTTTTGTAGGAGGATGGCGATGGAGGAGATGGCGCTGTTGATCCATTCGCAGACTGCGGGGTGGCGGGACTGGTGGACGGGGAAGTTGTAGGCGCGCGTGGTGAGGAAGGTCGCCGGTGGGTAAAGGGCGCGAGTGTATAGGATTGTGTGGATGGCGACGGTGAGGAAGGAGGTTAGGGTTTGGTGGAGGGAGAGGGGGGTGGTGAGTTGGAGG
>JACBAH010007375.1:0-28418 GCA_014282315.1 Neospermospora avenae | reverse complement strand
GAAGGACAGAGAGCATCCAACCATCCACCGAGATCCCCACCAGCATATTCTCAAGCTGGTCTCGTACCTGGTCCCTGGCACAATCTGCGCAGCACTGAGTATCCTCGGACTTGCCCCTCTACGTCCACGTCACCAGTACTGGTGCGTGGTTACAGGAATCGTCGGCGCTTTCATGAGGATAAGCTGAGGAGCATAGACATACGTTAGTCTCCGACTCTCCGTCTGGTGGCATGTGAATTTTCAAAACAGGAACTACGATGGTCGGAGAATGGAGACACGGAGCCACTGTTCACCCCTTGATCAAGCGGCGTGAAAGAGGCAGACAGAGACCAGCTTCCACGCTTCGCGATGTGGATTAGAAGGGCCACCACAACATGGCTAAGCGAGAGCTTGAAGAGAGATGGTCACGTGGCATCAACAACAAAATATTCTCAAGAGCACGGCAGAACTTCGAAATGTTACCAAGGCAGACTTGGTTTCTGTGCAACCACTCCCAATTTTATTGAGTAATGCCCGAGGAGCACCTCCTCTGCTTACAAGCACTCCAATTTGGAGTGTTTACCTGTGGATAAGACAGTCCAATGGAAAGAAAGCTCGGGGTTTCCCACCTGCATAAACGCAGGTCATGCATGTCTCTCAAATGAGATGAAGAGAGGTGTTAGTCGTTGGCCGTACGACTTCTGTGGTTACATATCTATCAGTCTGGCTAATATTCGTTTCATGCCAGAGGTTCTTGTGGTCTGTTGAAAATGAACTCGCTTGGATCGTGCAGGTGTTAGTCCTTGTTCTTTATTTCTGGAATTCTCATCGAGACTTCAGCCTTGATGCCTTGCATATACGACAAGCCCAACAGTGCCTGCTACACTAGCATTAAGATTTCTAGCCGGGGAAGCCGCTAGGTGCGTTGGCATGGCTCTGGCTGTCGGCGAGCCCGATCTTTCCTACTCAACACTACATTGCGAGATTCGGGGCTACGGCGATCCGCAGTCCATGCAGTATTACCCTCTTCTGCAAAGTTCTATCACATCCGGCGGACGATTCCACAGCCTTTCCCCTGTTATAATATTGTACATCCCTACACAAACCTATCAGCCCTTCCAGACCACGGAATAGCAAGAAATTACCAAGCCTCCTCCCGATAAAGACTCTTAACGAGCCATTCAAATGGCTAGGACACTAAACCTAGTGCACGGCGAAACCCTGCAGCCGAAGTAAAATGGACCTGCAGAACTGCATCAGGCGTCTACCCTTGATCTTGTCCCCCGTCCGTACTTGCAAGGTAGACTTTTGTGTGTATCCAAGGATGTAGGAGCGACATAACCCCGAGTTTATGGTGCTTTCAAACTGAAAGAATCTCATGTCACACGTCAGCTCCTTGGAAGGCTTCCCCGGCTAGAGACATGTAGGGAACAAGAAGCGAGCAGATGAGGACGGCGACCTGAGGCCTCAACTCAAACTAGATGCTCACGGACTGGCGTTCTGGCAACATAAAAGGTGGCGGACTCCTGTTACCACAAAGCATTCATTGTTCTTCACTCCGTATTTCTCCTTACTTACCTTCCTAAGCCAGCAATATGACTTCACCCCTCCAACAAAAAGCCTGTGCCTTCACCGGTGGCTCTCCACCTGGATTGTCTGGGAAGGTGCATTTTTAATACCTCAAAGACCATTGTTTATGCTAACTGGACAGGATCTTGCAGCAGCCACAAATGACGCAGCGTATGTGCGCGATACTGGCTTAATGTTTCACGCTTTACTCAACTGATGATCAGGGCTGCACTCCGGGATTTTTCACAAGAGGGAGAAGGAGCATACGAGATTGACCTTACCGCTGAACCAGTATGTTGATACGCCGCACACCAATCACTCAAGTTCAGGTCTGACTAAGCAATCAGGGCTCAATATCACTCATCGGCGAAACGAATCGAATAACAGAGCTACGAGGTCTTACACCACCCTTGCTGCCTTTGTAATATGTTAACGAGTTCTAGTGGTGGCAACCCAATTCTATAGAAGCCTACGAGCGACCTCTGATTGGTCCACTCCAAAATATATGACTGTTGAGCTTCAATCTCAGATTCTGAATGGCGCAGTTGGTAAGTTTATTTGTTTCCATTCATACACGTGAGGTACGTTCTCACATCTCACTGAAGAATATATGAAGGAGCAAGAGACAATCTTGAAAGCAAGACAAGGTAAGTGATGTGTCTTCCAGCCTTGATGAAAGCTTACTCGAAGGTCCATCCAGAAAAGATCGACGTGCTCCATACAGAGAATATTGCGCTTCATGGTTTGCGTTCCATTACGTCTTATGATATCATATGGGCTAAATAGTTCCTAGAAAAGGTCCACAAGTTTGACAGAGACCGTACAGTTAGCGCTGGCCGTGTGAAGACTTTGGAGGAGTGTATCCAAAATCTGCGTGGTAAGTCCACGTTCAGTTGCATTGTAACATGTCCTCACCTGATATAGAGGAACGCAAATGGTTCCAGAGCCGCTTGGACCGAATCGAAATCTCCAATGAGAGGCTAACGGCTGAAAATCAACGTCTTCAGAGCGAGCTCAACATTGCGACTGACACATCTGAGGGGAACGCCGAATCAGAAATCAGAGCTCAGAACAAGAGGAATAGACAAGCTACCATAGCAGCAGGTGATGCTATCAACCTAGACACGGAAGATCGGGAATGGAAGCGTGCCAGAACTACGGGTTCTGACTAGTACAGGTGTCAGGTCAGTCACCGGTGCCTTTGGCATCAATGGAGGGCTAAACATAGGTAGTAAGAGTCTCTGGACCGTCTTCATTTGTGACAGCCAAGCTATGTAGCATTACCCTCAATTAAAGCAAGCATATTTATCACGTCACGCTGAACTTTAGGTGATTCGAGGACAGATGAGGGTATGGTGAGTGCAAGCCGAGCACAGTAGCTCAGGATCCGGCGATAGGCTTTCTGCCTTCTTCCCAACGAATCAGTCCCTTACTCTGCTGTGCTAATGGATCTGCTCGAGGTGTAAGAACCCAGTGACTCCCTTTTCTGTTCCGTTCATCCCTTCCCATGCAACAGGAGGTCCCAGAAGGCTGTTACCGACCACGTACAGAATTACCTGTCCCATGCACGGCTGCGATTGGTATGTTTCTCTTTCTGCCAACATTATTTCATCATGACCCCCTTCATCCCTAGTTTTGATATTCCGCCGCCAAAATACGCCGGATACACTGACTGTTCTACCGTGGTGGGCTCGCCTATTCATCTCCGGATCTCCGGCACCGGGAAAATAATGTTCCAGCCAAAATCTCGCTTCACTGTTTACATGTAAATAAACTTTGTAGAAGGGCCTGATCTAGAGGCAGGAGAGCCTGAAGCAGAGCCTCCAAAGTCATGTTATTTGAGGCAAGTATGTGTATAAATGCAGAATTGATTCAATCACAAGTATCTCCGCACTTCACGTCTGCTAAGTTTCTCGAAAAGTTGTGCGTGGCTGAATGGAATTAGGGTCTTGGTCAAGGAGACTGTAATGGGTGTTTTCTAGTCCTGTCGTTTCCATATAAGTTGCTGCACAAAAGCCCGCACCTTACGGACGGTACTTTCCGAATAACCTCAATCAATCTATAGTGACGGAAGATCTTCCCTCAAACTCCTGCGCCGTTCAACCTCTTTCTCCAGGAGAACCTCCGCAACTGATCTACAATGTCCTGAAGAGGTTCTGTTGGTCAGGCGAAAGAGCTTGATATTTCCATTGTCCAGAGGTAAGGAGCATTGTTAAGTGATGGGTCTGAAACCAGGGCAGGTTCAAGCGAAACTGTACCTTTCTCGCTTAGCGATTAGGGGCTTCGCTTAAACTGCCGAACAACAACATCCAGAAGTCCACCTTTTGATCCCTTTCCGTTTGCAGGAACCTATCTATCATGCATATGCAGGAATGATAGTAACCGGCATAGCTTATCTTCATGATACTCACGTGTAATACGAGGATAAGTGAAGGCTGCTCGGCTGCACTAGGACACCATGCGAGTTCCCACCGAAATCGAGTTAGAACAGGAGTGGGTGTAAGAATGCGAGCTCGATCTTCGCCTCCAAGCCGGCTGCGACACAAGAGGTCACTGCAATGATGAGCTCCAGATCTTTCGATGTTGGCGTTGATAATATTGTCGATATCCATGTCCCCCGTGTGCAACAGGCTCCTGTTATGACCGACTACTATGAGAACGTGTAGGTGTTGGGACATCCGAATATGTCGGAGAGCTTCAAAATAGCTGCATGTTCCTTCTCTTTCTCGTGCGCATACATAGCTCATCGTCATCATGCCGAAACCACCAAAGGAGCCATAGCCTCGCTTCACTCCACCCTCATTATAGCAGGATTAGCCTTTCGTATGAATGGTATAGAGGCAGGAGGCGGGGGCACGATGCACCCAATAGTTTACCCTGTCAGTATCTTCTCCAATGGAGCACGTACAGGTAATGGCAAGATGTCATCAGCGTGACCCTTGAAATGTGCGCTAGAGCTGGGCACATGTATGTAAGCCTTCGTCCTGCCTCTGAGTCTGCAATTCTCCATCGTCCTTCTTTCCTCTTCTTCCACTTCTTCCCCTTGCCCAACTCAGCTATCTCACTGTCAAGCCCAAGCAATCCATTCGCCATGCCTGCCTACAACTCCGGTGCCACTCGTCGACTCAGATCACGGGAGGTCCAGCTTCTCGGTGATGCGCCCCGTCGCCTCCCCACCGCGCCTATTGGTATGGCTTCTCGAACCCAAGATATCATCATGGGCGAGGGCATCATCACGGACAGACCGTCATCTGCGACTGACATCGATGCAGCTATGATGGATGCGCCCGGCTCCAGGCGTGAGGACACAGTCCCGGCGCCAGCCAGCATCATGGACGATACCGCGCCCACGGGTGATTTCGCACCATCGAGCAAGGATGTAGCTCCAGCCAGTACCATCGAAGAGACCATCCCTGGTGGCATCAGACCTTCCACTCCTATTGACGGCCCAACAGGTCAACTGAGCGAGGACACAGCCCCAGCCAGCATAATGGAAGATACCGCGCCCACGGGTGATCTCGCACCATCGAGCGAGGATGCAGCACCAGCTAGTATCATCGAAGATACCGTTCCCAGTGGCCCTCGACCCTCCAGTCCCATTGACGGCCCAACGGACCAATTACGCGAGGATACAGTCGAGGCTGCAGCTCTTGCCAATATCGTCGAAGAGATCATCCCGGGTGACAAAGAGACGTCGATTCGCGATGAGACCTCAACTCACGTCAATAGCCTAGACCTCGCGTCCGGCAAAGCCACAATTGACAAGGACAGTACGATAGTGGCTATGGATGAAGATGCACCGACACCTGTGGAGAAGACAGGAGGCAAGGAACTCAGCGTGGTGAGTGTCTCGGCTGGGAGTGTGGATCATGACACGATGATCATGGAGGAGGAGGAGGAGGAAGATGCACCCTTCGAGCTTGATGAGGAAGGACTTCAGGTGGAAATGACCCAAAGCACTGCTACTGGTGGATCAATGCAGCCTATTATGATCGAAGATGATGATCAGCAGATCGCTGATGTTGGCAGCTCAATGCAGCCGATCCTGGTCGATGAATCTGATGACGAGCAGATCGAAGAGGCGCCAGCGTACATTAGTGATATTGTGCGAAGAGACGTCCCGGATGAAGACATGGAGTCTGAATACAGCGACGACGACAGCAAGTCCGATTCTCCCCGGCAATTTCTTCGTTTATCTCGACGTCAGGGGCGATTGAATCAGCTTCGAACCAATCATGTGGGACATACGATCAAAGCTCTTCAGCGTTTGATTGAGCAGATTCAAAGTCGCGATGATGGGGAGTCTGAAGGCACCGATCACCAGGGCAGTTCTATGGATGAATACCTCTTGTCTGAGTTGAATGCGACGAGCATGACGATTGGTAGTCTTGACTGGATTATGACGGACACCCGGAAATATCGTACACAATTGTCCCGCACTCGCCGATATCAAAAGGAACAGAGAGCAGCGAGGCATGTCTGATTTGCAACACTTGTTCACAAGGGGAGGGGAGCTTGAGTTCTTTGTCCGTCATACTGTTACTTTCCCTTTCACATTTCTTCTATTTGTGATGTAGTCAGCGAAAGCTTCGTCAAATGAAAACCATGCTTGCGACAGCGATCAGCCACATGTCTCCTCGTGAACGCGGCTTCTTGAACTCTCATCACATCGATGAGCAAGTGAGTTTGTTGGCTGAGAGAGTGTAAAAAGCGCGAACCCTGTCTCTGCTCCTGCCTTAGCCCGACACTTGATATATAATGATGTGTTCCATGTTGCTTACCAGACCAACTTATGCACTACCTGTGCCACGAGAGATCCGTGGCTTCGGCTTTGCAGGCATTAGCAAGAGCTAGAAATCTGCCTTAGGTTTAGTAGTCGAGGATCTCTCGCACCTCTCTTTCGTTGCAGCTAGGTTCGCCAGTGCGCAGGTACATCTGCAATCCGGCCGTTCTCTTATTTCCGTTGAGCCATTGCGTCAAAAGCTTCAGCTTCATGAACTGCTGCATCTCGAATTATCTCGGACGATGACTCGCTGATGGAGGGCAGCGGATCCGCTTAATGGTCCAGTCCACCCTCACCTTTAGTCGACCATTTGTGGATGCACCTAGGATACGCAGCTGGCAAGCTGCCTGTCGATGACTTTGCAGATATTGCAGGCAGCCTCGAATGTGTTACAGCTTTCCTTCAAATTCTCCAACTCCACAAGTCCTTTGCTGCTCTACTCAGTCACGATGCGTACAGCTTCTAGTCAGGGACTAGGTGAGACCCTGAATAGAGAGAACTGGGCTGGAAGACAGGATCCTGGCCGCACCAGAGCACGTCACTGGCTCCATCTACCAGCACAGAATGCTTGCCTAGATTGAGCTGGTGGTACCTCTAGTGATTTCACGCAAATACCCTGGCGCGGTAGGATGAATCATCGGTAGCCTCGAGACTATACTCCTCCAGCTAGCTGTCGAAGCCTTGTACGGCTAGGAGCTATATTTTTGTAATGTTATGAATAATTACCAGGCCTTAAGCATTTGCCTGGCGACCTCCTCGAGGGGCAAAAGTGTCTTCATGCGTTAGAAGCGGATAGTTCTAAGGGATCATACCATAAAAACTTGTGTATACCGAGACCCAGTATATTGATGTATGAACTAGCTAGCTATAAAAAGGAACGTGAAGGCTAGGCTTTTGATGTGCTCTGTGTAAGCGAGCTATCAACCCCAAAAAATCACCCAAAGCCGCCTCTCTTCCTGCCTAGTACGTGAAGGTCATCTTGGCATCGGCACGACCCTTCACTGTCCAGCGTAGGTCACAGCCGAATTGCCATTGAAGTCAATACACTGTCTGCAGGTTTGACCTAGAGTGAATCGTACCATGCCTATATCCTGAGCCATTCGGTTGTAGAACCTGTATTGAGTATAATTACTTGGTGGCGTGACGGGGCACCCGGAGATTCCTGTAATTCCGAATCCGTATCGAATGCTTTTAACATTTAGTTTGTCCCATACCAGAGGTGTGATAATTCCATCTGTATTGCCGATGGGTGCAATGACTGTATCTGCACTTGTTGAGGTACAATTTGGAACCAGAAATCCGGTGATGTAGATCTGGCCGCACTGGGAACTATTTGAGCGTTCTGTCGCGGTGCGGTCAAGAGCTACTGCCAGGATTGTACGACTCATCACGGACGCTACGAGAGCTGCTCTGCAGCGAGGTCAGCAAAAAATAACAATATGATGGGATTTACATTACGTGAAAGTTTTCAGGTACATGATTGTGATGATGTGACGCAGGTCTTCTGGCCATACCGATTGTATTTAAATTCTTGAATCGTACTTGTCCTGTAATAGGCATGAGACTGAAAAACCCATGACCTATTGCTTATGTCTAATGAAGAAGCATCTTAATCGTCTGCCAAGTAAGCTCTTTTGAGAGCAGAACTAAAGAATTTTAACTAAAGCAAGCACGAATTGAGAGAGAGCTTGGATGCCATGAGGTAGATGGCTCACTAGAATTCCTATACGGTTTCTTATTAGTTGACTGAGATTCACAGCTGGCTTGTATTTATATCATGATAATGTGATACGGTGATCTGCAATCTCCTCGCGGGTAAAATGGAGGCCGTGAAGGTATTGCCTATGAAATCTATTCAAGGGGCACAATTTGTGTCTTTAGAGACTCAAATTGAAGTGGAAAGTCAGTATTGTTAAAAAAGCTGGCTTGTTCTTTTTCTATTCAAGACTTAGGAGAGCTACTATACTCGAGAGACAAACGTACTAAAGAGGATAAGGATTAGCATCTTCCTTAGCTGTCTGAAGGAGGCAGACCTTTTCACTTGCTCTATCTGTAATCTGGAATCTAAGCCAAGCAGGCGCGAAGCTCATTTTGCAAGCTGCTGAATCTCAAGTGAGCAAAATTAGAGCCAACAAAAGAACAGGCTGAGCAAGGTAGTACTTAAATGAGCGTATGCTAAAAGAAAATCAAGACTATTAAAATGGCATACTGTACTGTTTTCTTATGATTATATTAGTGAATAACATCGTTAATTTACAGTAGCTTTTCACTAGAAATTATACTTAACTTTGCGCATGTAACGAAGTCAATCATTACGAGTATCAAGACTATTGTCCACCTTGTCAAAATGTCTACCTGGGGTAAATTCTCTCCACCAACCAAGCCATCTGTCCATCCTTTCGGGAGCGTGTAGCCTCCTGATTCCAATTCGATCCCTGTGCAACAACATTCCATCATAGCGAATTCGGAAGAAAAAATTGAAGAATCCAGAGCAATTACAGCTGCTGTCATGAAGATCGAGAAGATCATTCACGAGTGGATGAAGAATTTGAACGCATTAGGGCTTTCGGAGGATCTTAAGAGCGAGAAGCAGTATATCGAGTATATCAAGGTTTATACGAATCTTATTGATAAGACTATTGAGAAGAAGATTCACAAGAATCGCGCAAAGTTTTCATCCATCTTGGAAAGGCTTGTCCCCAGGTCATATAGCGCTTTAAAACGACCGCGTCTATCCTAGCATGGAAATAACTTATACTAAATCATTTTCTCAATGGTTAGTTTAAGATTCACAAGTATCACAATTTATATCAGCTCACATTAAATAACAAAACAATACAGCTATAGGGAAGAGCTCTTGCGTTTTCGGAATGTCTTGGCGTGTAGGAAGATTCTTGATGAGCGCGCGGACATGAAGCGCGTTTTGCGAACGATTGTATCATTCCAAGTGTACGATTTTGTTTTCTATACACGAGTTTCACTTTGGGAATCCCGCTCGTTCCGTTTTGACTAGTTATTTCGCGATACATAGACTTCGGTCATGTTTCGCATGATATTAGCTAGAGCGCGCCAGTCTTACAGAATCTGCTCAACTTGAAATGTATGCTTGGAAAAGGTTTAGACTTATAAATGAGATTATATACACGAATATGGGACAAGGTCGGTCCTATGAGCGATTCAGACAGTCATTGATGAGAATTACAGAGATACCCATACGATTGGCTGTGATCAGAGAAGCAGAAACATCATCTCATTCGATGAGGCCTTGATAGGTGTGTTGACTATTATTGTCTATGAGTTGGGAACTGAAACGTAGAATTAGGCTTTTGTACTCGTCGATGTTTCTGAAATGTGAATCTATTGACTTCCACCTTCTTGTTCACAGTTTCCATCTGAGTTGCATGTTCTTATGAGTATAAATCCATTAAGTACGATGGCAAGTTTCAAAAGTCGAATATCTAGTCTATGTGAGTGGAAGTAACAAAAAGTACTTTTCTCCCCGATCTATCAATCGTCTAACTAAAGAGATGTCTTGAATGGACATTTCCCATTGTCTGACATCAACTGGGTCAACCTCACTTGATTCCGCTAGCTTGATCCAAGTTCCTTCTTCAAAAAATTGATGGCTTTCGGAAAAGGCCACCAGATTTCCTTTGATAAAACCCCATGTGCCAAGATCCACCAGGTATAAACTCGCATTTCCAGTGTGTAGGAAAGGTGGATGTTCGGGTTCGTCGACAAAAATGAGCTTTTGAAGCTCCATTGACTGCTTTAAGAACGTAGCAAGACCCCAAAAGCAATGCGCTCTCATCCTAATTGCAAGGGTTTGCACCGACCGAAAAGCTGGGCCAAGGACACTCACCACCTTGTCGATGTCTATACACTCCTCTGGAAGATCCAGAAAAATCGTGTCTCGAGACCAGTTGATGTACATGCAAGAGAGACTTTCATCGGGGAAAGTGATTGTCTCATAGCCTCTTAAAGCTTCCCTTCGGGACTCTTGGCACACGCTTCGAATTGTGATTGACTCTGTTTGAATTTCCACCTCGCCAGTGAAGTTTTCCGGGTCCAGTTCCGGGATGATGGTTATTAGACGGCAGGGTATGGCTAGGTTCCAGATTTTATTTCGTAGTTCGAGGGGAAGTTTTTCAAATTCAGAAAATACTGGCAGCGTATGATCGACAATATCAGCGCTGACGGAACAACAACGGGTTTCGCTCAAGAGAAGTGGTGGATTGAGTCTCACGGACGGCAGCTTTCCGCAAGGAAGGCTGTCTGCGTATGACGATAACATATTTTGAATAAGCCTGCGAGCTTAGGTAGGTTGAACTAAGTGTTTGTATGATCGATCTGAGGTAGAGCGTGCTTCAAATGCCGCAGATATATTACTGGAGATGATGGAGTCACGAAAATCTAATTGGTTAGTATCCTGCCTATCTTAGACTACTGAGGAGATCTTGGGGTAGCCTTGCTATGTGAGGCACATGTCTAAAAGTTTGTCTTGGGAATAAGCCCCCCGCGCATGCAAGGCCCGGCATAAGCGAACCTCTTAATCAAGCGACGTCCTATTTCCTAATTAGGGCACCACCTCTTTGGTTAGGAAGGACGAAAACTTCTAGTAGAACGAAGTCAGTCTGATTTCATGCTCGGGGGTTAGACCAGTGGCGAATAAGCTGACACTTGACATCCATCCAAGACCTCATCATGTCGCATCCAAGCACTTCGAGTTCTCGCGATTTGTGTTGTTGTTTCAAATCACATGATCTGTAATATTATGTAACTGTCTCATGCAGAATAAACGTGTCAATACAGCAGCATTTTGTCAAGTCACTTGTTGAATTTTTTAATCCTAAGCACCTTTCACAGATCTTACGTTTCTCTTCCCTACCTCTATAGATGAATTACTCCTTATGTATCTCTAAGCGTCCCACTTCCCTTCGTCATACCTGAATCCAATGCGGGCAGTAGTTGCGATTCCAACCAGCCATTTGAGCTGTTCCTTTTGGACATTATTCCTTAAAAGCTTATGCTAGAACGTGTTAAGGGAAATGCAAGACTGTCTTGGTTGAGTGGCTACTCACCCGAAGGAGCTCCTCTGCTGAGGTAGCGGATGTTGTGGCTGCAAGAAAGTCGACTGCATCACTGTCAGAAGGATATCTGCTGAAGTCCTCTAAGCCAATGGCACCATCGTCATTATGATATTTTTGCATCAGTTCCATTGCGATGTAGCCTATCGCTCTCACGTCCGCCAGACGTGGTTGGGTCGATGTAATGTCGCGGCATGTCTCTTGGTGGGCTACTATAGGGTGAGTACAAATATAATAAGGTTCTGGCGGGTTTTTAGCTTACTAATCTGAATATCCCCTCTGGGGGAAAGTAGGATATTAGAGCAATTCAAGGAGCCATGTTCTAAATTTTGCTTTCCAAGATATGATACGGCTTCTAGGATCTACATAAATTAGCAAAGACCAGGCAGAACTCTTCGGAAACGCACTTGAAACAGAATAGCTGCCAGCTCGCATACCCTGAGGTAAGGTGGAGATGTCACAATATGTGCTAGTGAGATAGATATATGGTCGAACACCGCATAGTACGATTCTTCGAAGCTGAACCGTTGCAATACGGAGATGAAATTGGCGTGGCGAATTCTTTGCAACATTCGCAGCTTTGAAGCCATGTCCGGTCCCGAGAACCTCTTCACGATGAAAGAGTCTCGTTCGCTCCCCCTATCGGACGCGATGATAACAAACCCACCAAGGTTCAACTCGTAGTCGCTTCGAAGGCTCCTCCATGGTGATTCGTATTTGATACTCAGAGAATCCAGTACACTGACGCCTTGCTCGGCTGCTTGGACGATCGCAAGATCTTTATGGTTAGATCCGGCGAGAGTCGTATTCTCGGTTGCTGTCGTGGTCTTCTGGCGCTTTATAACATTAGATCTTTGTTCGGTAGGCGCCTTCAATCTCTTTTCATTCGGTGTGACATGCCCAGTAGAAACTGCTGTAGGACTGGACAGGCTAGATAGGATAGGTGAGATGGGTGGAGAACTAGACCCTGGAATATCAACCAGGTTGATTCTAGTATGTCTATTGGGATTTTCCGATGCCATTTTCCTCCGTGTACAAGACAAAAAGAGTAAATTCCGATCCAGCTTCAGGTTGTGATAAGGTCTCAGATTTTGCTCGAGGCAGTCTACAATACACCAGCAAGGTCATAAATCTGGTAGGATGCTGAGTTTTGCATATGCTAGATGTTGAATGCTGCTATCCAGGCAAACCATGCTTGATAATTCGTGCTGGATGATGATACTGTCATGTGCTTGATTCTGCAATATTATTCCCAAATTTCATCTGCTTTATTTACATGGTCCTAATCTATCCTGCTGTACAGTTTTGCTCGACTTCAAAGGCATGCGCAAGTTCAAGCGGATACGTCCTTACCAAACGAAGTCCTTTCGTAAGGACTAAACTTCAGACACATGCGCAATTTTCAGTACAGGATATCCTCTCACATAAGTATGTTCATGTAAACATAAGCGCAATTAGTAGGTGTAAATTTTGTCTAAACTACTTCTTAAGTATATGCCTCATCAATAAATCGAATCGATATGACCTCTTTGTAAAACAAAGTCCTTTTATACCGACCAATTTAAAGTATGCGTAACTTTAAGCATATGCCCTGTGGATTAAGGTCAGGGATTCCATTTATACAAACTGGATCTTATGCTTGCGTGAATGTAGGCATATACCATTCTAGCAGATGACTTTAGGGATACGTGAATATATGCATATGCATATTGCTATAATTACCATATCATGAATCTGCCGGGCGGATAATTCCGCCCCTCACATCATGATATGTGTCGACTTTTGCTGTACTCTTTGCTATATGCTTAGAACGCGGAAATGAGATTAAGCATATGCTATACCCTTATGACGTTTGAATAGAGTGGATCATAGACCTTCAACAAAAATCATGCAAGTAGCAGACTGGAGTATATCTGTAGCCAAAGGTAGCGGCTTCCTATTTCTTGTGCTCTTAGGAGCCGGACTCTCCGAGGAGCGGTATCCTAGGCCTAGAACCCCCCGAGGAGCAGTAACCTGGGATTAGGATTCTCCGAGGAGCGTTATCCTAGGGTTTGATTCTTCGAGGAGCAGAATTCTCCTAGAAACATTTTCCTGGGTGTGATAGCGTCCTAGGAGACAGTTCCTGGGAGGCCCGGTCTCCTGCGAGCCGCCTCCTTTGTAGCATGACCTCCCGAGAACATTCTCCTAGTAGAGTGTCGCTCCTGGGACTGACAATCTCCCTAGAGATGTCTCCCAGAAGATTTACCCGCCCAGGACTAATGCTTCAAAGTGAGCTTTGGTAATATTGGTGTGAATCATGCTGAGGCACTCCCGTCGATGGAATTCCAACTCAAACTGATTGACGCATTTCAGATGGTATCTAGTTTTTCACCATTCACAAGGACATAGAGAAACTCATAATAGAATAAATTCTGCACTATGTACCTATTTGGATCAAGACATACAAGTAAGTGACCTCCATCGCCTCCATCGCCTTTGTTATCCGAAGACTGAGACTCGATCACTTAGGTTGGTAGTCTAACTCCACCAAGCTCACACCTTCTTGTATATAGCCTTGCACTAAAGCTCGCATTGATCCCTGATATCGTCGTTGCCAGATACTTCAATTCGTTAACTTCATACTAACAAGACTCCAAGGTTGCTTACCCATCACTAGCATCTTACCATCTCTTGTAGTGTTCTTCGTTTGCCCCGACTCGATGAGTCGTGGTTCTCGTAGTCTCTTCATTTCCCAGCTTTCTGCTGCGCTCCGGTCTTGTTGCACTTTTTGTTTCTCGGGTTGCTTTATGTTCTCCCCTGATACCTCTTCCAAAAAGATACGGGAAAGCGGTGCAGGGCCTGGATACACAGTCGCGCGCTTGCCAAAAGGGATCACTATATCGTGAGACTCTAAATGGATCGTGATGAGGAGGATCTGACCCGGGCATACATCAGCCATATTTACTGCTGGAGAATAGGGTCACGTACACGTCCATCGTCCAACTTGTCCTCTTCTAGAGCATTATTCAGAAAAGACTGAGCCCCGATACCATCGGCTGCCTAAGTTAGCATGTGCTGGATACATGCTTGCGCGTCTCACCTTGGTTCCGTAATTGCCACACCACACGAATTCGTCGCGTACGACCCAGCCGAGCGTTGTAGCCATAGATGAGCTTCTTCAAGCTGGACAAGTGAGCGGCGATACCAAATCCGCTAGCTACCATTAAGACGCTCTCGTATTTGTCCATAGCAATACTTGTACCATGAGGTCCACTGAACATCACCACCGGGCTTCTGAGGTGGCCATTCGCAGCATGATACAAAAGCTTTCGTGTGAGACCCCGCCGAGCTTGAACGAAGAGCTCAATAGTATCCTGCTTCCCCGGTGTCCACGAGATTACCATGAAGGGATGGGTTTGTAAGAAGGACAAGAAACTTACAAAAGGCATCCAAGGAATCCATAGATTGATATACTGGCCACTATCAATGTTGAGTCCCTTTTGGTGTCGAATGCGCAGGTGCACTGCGCCATGACAGTCTGTGATAGTTGCACGAGAAAGGTGGTACCGAAAGATGCCATTACGTTGTACGATGAGAATAATCTGAACAAGAAGCAAGCCGAGAACAGTCCTGCTGAGATGTAGACATATGCTAGCGGAAATGCTTCCTTGGAAGGAAGATGGCGCCAGAGAGAATATGCAGTCGCCGTTGCAAGGGCTTGATGTGTCCGGAGGAAGAGTTCGTAAGACAATCGCCGGAAAATTGGGATTGTCAGCAAAATCAAGAGACCGAGCGATGATCCTCCATGTGGCTAGTCAGCTCCCTGCTCAGCGCGAAAAGGACAAAACTCACTACAACCGCAAATAGATTCTGAGGAAGGTCTAGGGGCAGGGAAGCCCTGGATTCAGCTATCACCAGGGCGTGGACGATACTCAACGAGAACGTCATAATACCTGCGGAACGGTGGACGAGGTGTATATTCCCTAGGGAAATATCAAGAATATCTTCGAGAAACGCTAGGTGTGGCCCAGCAAAAAGGGGCACCAGGTTTATGACTGCGAGTGTTCCCGCGCGGCGGCCAATTTCAGTGATGGAGGATGCTGGAAACGTTACGCAAAATATATTCGCTGCGATGTAGATCAGCTGTATAATCACAACGGCTGGACTCCATGGGCCCCAGAATCTATGCCGGTGTACGAGTCTGGGATACGTGAGATGGCGCGATAAGAGGAACAGGTAATTAACAACTTGGTTGAGATACTTGCGAAAATGGACTAGAACGAACAGGGAGAAGGTTCCCGCCGCGACAAGCGCATATAGTTGATTCCAATCCATAGTGAAGTATACACGTGTCTTTAGCGGGGTAGACGGCAGCGAGGGCGGCGACGAGGTGCGAGCAGGCGATGTCTAACCTTTATATCTGCTTGTAAGTTGTTGTTTTGCACAGCCTAAGATACGAATTCGTCTGATGCGGGGCGCTGAAGCAAACGCCAAAAATAAGCCTGCAGCAGATTTCGATGCTGAGATTCACATATTAAGCATGAAGCGTTCTCAAGCAACGGCAGCTTCCCAACTTACAGAACGATTTTTCTAAGCAAATGCAAATTAATCATATGCCATGTAACAGATGGCGCTTGAAACCCCATATTTTGCGGCATGACGCCAGGCATATACAAACTTAAGCATATGCACAACAAACAAAGCGGAGTAAATCCTCAATCAAGCAGTGAAAATAGGAATGCAGCAAATTGGAAATAAAGCACCAAATACAGTATCCAGCTAAATAGTGGTTGGGGAAGCAATCTCTTCGGCATTTGAAGCAGGCTACATGCATCACTTGGCGTAAATGAGGATATTTTCGACAGGACATTGGCCTGCACATAAATGGAGCCGTCAGCTCGCTGATCCTGGCGGTATATGCCTAAAATTGTCTATGCCCAGTGCAGATTCAGTTCTGGGCATGCACAGATTAAGCATATGCCACCTTGACAAGCGAGTCGGCTGATCCTTCTGTGCAGATTTAGCTCGAAAGCCCTGCCTTTGCCCGGCGCTTGTCCGTGGGGAATACGCCTCATATTGCATATGCCCAAAGCTAAATCTGCAAAGAAGGATCAGCCGGCTCGCTTATTCCGGCGGCATATGCTTAAATCTGTGCATGCCCCAAATCGAATCTGACAGAAAGATCCACTCCCAGCCCTTATCATGGGGTATGTGCTTAAATCTGCGTATGTTGGAAAGGTCCCTCCGATGGCTTTCTCCAGAGCCACTTACCACGACGGCATATACCTAAACCAATTATACAGAAGAATCCGCCGGCTGGCTTATCTCGGAACGAATGCTTGAATTTTCGCTTCACCAAGCCTGAAGAGAGCTTAGGATAGCGTCTGCACAAATGAGGGTCCCTGAATCGTCGCTTATCTCATGCTCAAATCGCCTTATGCTTAAGGTTGAGTCTGTAAACATTTGTCGATAGGTTTAGGAATATGCAGATCTCAGCATATACCCCCATCTTTATGCGAGACATAGAAAGTCACAGCTTCAGAGTAAGATGTGTGCCAATAGGATTATATCAACTTCAGAATCAACAAGAACAAGCAAGTGAACAGTGGTAGGGAAGACTGATTCCTGTTACGAGTGGTGAAAGGGGGATCGAGTTGAAATTTCTGGAGCGCTTGGAGGAGACTCAGCTTAAAATGCCCAAGCAGCTTGATGTCCATGCAGCCTATAGACTGCTCAAAAGCTAGCGTTGAGGAAGATCTTGCCGTCTGAGCAGTTATCGTTTGCTTGCGACTCCTGCTGCTGCACCACTGTCCTATCTTTGCCAAGAAACACGATGCCTATCACTAGTACCACTACAGGTACAGTCCTGATCGTTGTTATCATCATGGGAGTGCTTCTTGGAGCCTACTTCATCACTCAGTATTGGATCATAGGCGCACCACTGCCAGGCTTTATGAGAAATATCACAGGTCGGAGTGATGACAGAGAAAGTCGCTAGTGAGGGCCATTTAATGATGTCGATCTGGCTAGACAGATAGGGGCACATTTCCCGGTTGGCCTTCAGATGTTAGAGCTAATCCCCAAACCCTAAACGGGTCAAAAGGCATCATTGAACCATGTATCTATATGTCATTGGAGTCGAATTTGAACTATGCTCGTTACCGCATTCTCATCATTTCTGAATCAAGCCCTTGCTTAAAACGGCACACTACTAGTTGAGCATATACGTCAATATTCTCCGTTTCAAATTTGTCATGTCTTCTCACTCAAAAAGGATACAAGCAGTTTTGGTAGACGCACCACTGAATCAATTATGAAGGCTCTTGCCATGATGACTTACTCGAAACTCGTTGAACTTTCCTCCCAATTTTCTAAATCGATCAAAGATGTTTGATACATTTGACCGCTCTTTGGTACCACCTCGTTGGGGACTTCGCCGAGTGAAACGCATCTACACTGATCTTGTAGATGAGTTTTCAAGAGGCGAGCTCTCTCACACACTTGAGGGCCCCTCATCGCCTTACCCCGAAAGCGTACGATCCCCAGGGAAGCTTCTCACAATGTGGTTGAGATCACCCTGGAATGATTATACTCTTATTAGGTCCGGATCTGTGGAGCCTTCCCTAGCCAGCTGCCCGGGAAAGTACTTTTCCCGAGCCACAATCCGCGAGTATCCAAATCCGGGAAGCATGGAGCTTCTCCAAGCCCTTTCGGGAATCGAACATCCTAATATCGCTGCAATATACGATGTGTATTGTTACAATGACAAGATGTCTATCGCTTCAGAATATCTCGAACTGTCTCTAGCTGACACGAGTTTCTTGTCCTTTCCATTCGACGAGTGGGAGGTCGCCACAATTCTCACAGAGGTAAATTCATCGCAATTTTGAGAAGTACCTACTAACAGCAACAGGTCTTGAATGGCTCGGGCTATCTTCTGTTGAGAGGTATATCCTGCAAGGAGCTGTCGATGTCTGATATTCGAATATCAGCAGAGGGAAAAATTAAGATCGGCAAGAACAACCTTCATTATGGCGCTCAGACACACTGACTTGGCATCTAGTTCTAGATTTGGTCCAGTATGGGCGGAAAGCATCAGATGAAAGTACACGATTCGCGCATGCCCTCCTCGATCTACCATTTATCGCACAAATAGTGGAAGAGATGTTGCTGTTGAGATATGAGCAGGAGGTGTGGCCCGAAAGCGTGATGGATTTCCTTTCGTGTTGCTTGACTGGTTCAATCCAAAGCTTGATGAGAGTGAGTAAAACGCCCAGGGAATGGACTATCACTGACAAGACAGCATCCTTTCCTCGCCAATGCTAAGTCCGCAAGCAAGCTTTCGCCAAGGGTACGATTCGCCATTGAGGCATCAAGGTTAGATTTATTGAGTTTGAATGAAGAGTCTGTATCCGACAGGTTCGATGGTACCTGATGTATGCAACAGCGATAGTCAGATCATGGTACGAATGTCAAGTCATGTATCCAGTGGGACTGTGTTTGGTCCTGTATTTGTCTTTTCGAGTCGGTATTGATCGAATTAATCGTATTCCGTATCGTCTCTCGCACGTGATTTGCATCCGCTCCTGATCCCAGGCCGCCAATACCACGCATTCCCACGTATCCAGAGCTATCATCTACGAGACTAGCATATGCTAGGAGACTGCGTCCCTGGATACAGGCAGAAGAAGAGGACTCCTCCCTCCTTTTCCCTTTTGAACTGCAACTCCCTCCACATCATCTTTCACACTATAACCGCGGTATGGACAAAGTCGGGCGCAAGCAAATATCGGACTCATGCCAACGCAACTCCATTTTCGCCTGGGAATCTCACCCAGCCAGCCAGCGATCGGTACAAGTCCTCGTTGGAATCGAGTAAGACGCAGCTTCTCGATGACTCTCGAGATAGCTCAGTAAAAATACAATTTTGCAGCTCATGGCTGATGTGCGTCTAGAACAATCAATCAAGATATAAGAGACAACTTCGAAGCCAACTACGTTCGGACCTCGGAGTATGAAATGCATGGACAGGCTACATAATCAGCAGCCAATCTGCGATAATCTCAGATATGCGGATGTTGGGGCTAAGGGCGATGTTCCCTAGTATCAAACTCGGCATTAAAAGCGGCAGATACCCCTTGGACTTATCTAAGAACCCCAATCTAGCATTGGACAAGCTAAACTCGATCAAAGAGGCAGTTGAGGGAAGTCTTGATATGGTTTACGAACTCGGTACCAACGAGGACACCCATGCCACTCAGCTTCTTCTTTTGATGCCGAGGTATAATGCTCGAAATATACGGGACAGATCCTCGATCAAGTCTTTGAGCATTCTTAATTTGGATAGTGATAGTTCGGATAGTGTTCCACAAGTACCACATGACATCTTATATTCCTGATGTTTTCCTTTGCAGCGTTTGACGCTGATGTTTCCTGGCTTGACTTATTTTAGTAAGTAATATACAGTCAATTTCAACTGGACGTCCTGATGGTAATATGGTAGAGGATCCAGTATGTTCGCTAGCAAGACTTCTCTTCTTCTCTCCATACACGCAACGGACTTGCTCGCTAGGCTACAATCTATCACACTTTTTGGCTCGCATTGATCTTGCCGCTATTTTCCCCTCCAATTCGTCTGATTGCAGAATCTTAGGGAGTGGATAAGTTCCAGCCTGTTCAATTCAGCAAAAGTAGTCGCGTGTCATCTGTTTTCTTACAATTTCCTTCTTGGAAGGTGGCCACCAGTCGGGGCTGCTGTAGACACGGTATCTCCCGCCTCGTAGGACCATCACCGCGACTTTCACCCCAGGCTCCTTGCTTAGGCGGTATGTGTTAACAAGCAAGGTATCTTCTTTCCTCCTCACCCTCTCGTTTTCTCGTTTCGCCGCTTTGCGCAAGCCTGGAGACATCAGACGTGTTGTGAAGGGCTGGGTGATAGTATCTTGGGTTCGATGGAATTGAGAGGAATTCGTTCTACGACGTTCTTGTAGGAAAAGTGAGTGGACTGCAGTCGCAGACCAGAGCTTAAGCTTAAGTTAGAATATGTCAAATACATCCATGTCATGGCACGAATGGCTGAATTAGTAAATAAGTGTAATTATATAATCTGTTGCCTAAACGGGAAACTCTTCCACCAGGCTTTGAAGAGGCGATGCATATATAGGCTCATGCTCGGCATGATAGATCACCGACGCAGATTCTGACGGATGCTAAGTCTTACTTCCCAAGCAACACGTCACACGTGGACAGCAGTTAGGCAAAAAGCTACTTCTAGCATTCCAAGAAACATCATCCGCACAATGATCGACAGCATTTTGGTTTCCAAGTGACGATCCTACTTTATTTTCTGTGCTTCAGAGAATTGTCTAGAGCTTCACAAAAAAATTCATAGATAGCACACTTCCCTCTAGAATTTTATCAAAAGGAAACAAGTGATTGGCTTGAATTAATCATCAGGTAAACAAACTGTCGAATTTTGTAAACAACTTTTGCCACCAGAGTGGAATGCTAGTCTAACTGTTGCAAAGTATCATTCATCATTGCAATGTCAAAGTTTCACGTGTTCTCGCCCAATTTATTCGCTACCACCAATGTTAAGGATCATCTTGATCATGCTTCACCCCGCCCACGCTTCGATCTCATGGCTTCCTCCTGTTTGGCCTTTTCCTTCTCTTGTTCGGCCTTTTTCTTGTCATCGTGCTCCTTCATGATCTTCCTCATACCCCATACATCAAACGCTAGTAATAGTACTAGCATAATAGTAGTGCACCCCCCTGTAACCGCCGCTGTGACGATAGCAGTAATCGACCAGTGTCCACCTCGAGCCGTGTAGATGTTGATGATTGTCGTGAGGAAACCAATCGCTGAATTGGTCAAGCTGGGCCTTATAAATACTTTAGTTTTTCCCTCAAGCATTATCGCTGTTACCTAACGTACCAAATAATTCGATCTAGCATCCACTTATAGTTATTGTACCAGATCCTGCACAGGAAGAGCATTCCTAGTGAAGCAACGCCACAGCAGAATCCGGCCAACCAAAGCAACGGCAGGTTCTGTGCAGCTTTGTAAACGACTTTACCCGCCTTACCCGCCCCTTCAGAAAGCGTACGGGAATTCCGGATTGATGTGAAGGTTCCTGGCAAAACGAGGTATCCAGCGAGTAGCAACCAACTGAAGACACCTGCGAGGATGTTATGCAACTTCGGAATTGTGTCCAAATGTAGGAGCATATCGATGTACCTTGTTTGCAATGGTGGATTTGAGGTGATTGGAGGCCCTTCTTGGGGTGCCTCTTCATCAGTGGTGAGCGCCTTGGTATTTTTCGTCCGTGGAGGTGGGGGTCGCTCAAGGCGGAATGGGTGCGGGGAGTCAGAACGAGAGAAGGAGCCCGGCATCTTGTTCATGGTTGATGATAGAGAGGCAAGTCCAAGTGGGTGGCAGTCCTTTTTAAATACCACCAATCTGACTTCTGAAAGCTGCAAAGGGGTTAATCAAGCTTCATCCGTGATTGTCATAGCCTATTTAAGCAATACGTGCACTGATGGCCCAGATCTCGTGCTCAAGAAGCGTGGCCGGGCCTATTTAGGACGCTCTACAATATCACTACTATCAACTCGGCCCAGTACGGTTCTTGAGACAGCCACTGCCCTCGGCAGTTAATATGTACTCATGTGTTTACTATACGTGCTTGATTTGGCATTGAGCATTACCGACGCTTCTTTGTATAGTGGGTTCTAGATATTTCATCTGTGGCGGTACGTTTAAGCTCAACAATCCTCAACGCATCCTCGCGCACTCTCTTTGCAGATTCCTCCATCTCACTTTCAGTACTAAGGCTATCTTGTGAGACTAGTAATACCGTATGTGTTCGATCATCTATTACCTCCTGGAAACAATTTCGGGGAGCAAGCATCTGTAATTCCGTATTGAGAGTACGGAATTTCTTCCTGATGTACTTCTTTGCAATTCGTTCGACCTCGGATGAGTCTTCTGGATGGGCGTAGACTGAAGGCACTTCTTTCCAACAATGTCCCTCCCATACCTTAAAATGGATCTCGACCTTCTCTTGTTCGTATTGATCCTGTACCAGTCTTTCGTGTTCTAACCTTTCCCGCTGTAGCCGCTCCTCCTCTAGCCTCATTTGTAGTTCCTCTTCTTGCCTGAGCTGTTCTTGCCTCTGCTGTTCCTGCTTCTCCTGCTCCAGTATTTTTTTCGTCAAAACCTTTTGTCTCATCCTCTCATGTTCCAACATGACTCGCTCTAATCTCTCCCGCTCTAATGCTAATCTCTCCCGCTCTAGTCTCTCTTGTTCTAATCTCTGTTGTTCCAGCCTCCTCTGTAGCTCTTGCTCCTACTGGCGTTCCTCTTGCCCTCTCTCCTCCTGCGGAGTTGAGTTCTGCGATTGACCACCATTCTGATCAGCCCCGAAGGTCTCTTGAGATTGATCTCTATCTTCCCTATGATAATATGACAGCACACTATCTGCATCTTCCGTACCACTACTCATGTTTCCGGCGTTAGCCATCCCAGACGGTCTGCCAAAGAATGCAAGATATACAGATTTCCGGACGTAGAATGATGTTATGCCATCTCCTTGATCTTGTCGTATGTCGTGCAGATTATCGACAAACAATAAGTTGCGATCTGCTTCAAAAGATCGGCACCGGGGCTTCCCACACCTGACGGATAGTGCAACACCAGGCCCAGAAGTCACCAGAATAGGGCTTGATCGCGGGTATGTTCGCCTAGTATCTGTACCTAGCTGCTTCAAAGCCTTGATCTCGTCGGATGCAAATCCCAAGTCGCTTGCAAGTTCAGCAAAGCAATGTAATACGGACGGAACGGCGCGCACCCTTGGCTGTTGCAGCAGATCCTCCCCCTTACGCTCCCGCGGCATGGAAGGGTATTCGCGCATGGCGAACGCGAACAGCTGTCGTATTCCATAATCGATCTGATCTGCGCGGTCACCTTGCCAATGGGCAAACGTGCCTTCTGTTATTTGGATCCTAATAAGGCCATTCTCCTGGTTCACACCGGTAAATCGTTTTTGAAGAGCTTCGATGAGACTTGCGTTATGTGGAATTTGTGTCAGCCACCTCACCGCGTCGACAAGGAGTTCCAGATACAGAACATCGATGAAAAACGTATGTAGGGACGGCACCAGTCCCTCGAACGTCTGTAGGCGTCTCCAGATCCCTTCACGTTCAGGATCGCTAAAGGCACTGAATATCCTGGCGCTGTGTATCTCGCCGTAGAGAAACTTTGCATCCTTCGTCGATGCTTGCGGCGCTCTCAGCTCCATCGCCTTCACCGTCGCCGGATCGATCTTCTGCATTGCATGCTCATCACCCTCAACCAAGTCCGAGTAAAATTTCTTTATACCTTCGAGGTAGTTCGTGATCAGCTAAGGTACAGTTAGCTCGTATGCCAAGATGAACTTGTTACTAACTTCAGGGCATCTCATTGGCGTTATCTTGTGAATGGTGGTTAACTTCATTCCATTCCAAAGGCCGTAGATAGGTAAGAGGCTGTCAAAGGATTCTGTCAGCTCCTCGTTCCGGAGTAAGGTGGTCATGTTCTTTGCTCGGGTCTTCTTCAGCCGAGCTTGCCATCGTTGCCTGAAGATGAAATTATCCTTGTATTGGCGTATTTTTCGATAAATTTCACCATCGCTAGGCTTCTCTTCATTTGAGTACTCTTCAATGAGGCAAGTTTCCAGGTTCGTGTCAAGGTCTACCCGTTGTGGTCAGTTTGAACATCTGTTGTTATGCTTGACTATACCTGACAAGTAGAGATCGACTGTCCACCATTTGTCTGTCTCAGAGAGAAATTCTCGAGCAGCCTCAATCCTATGTAGTCCATGCAAATAATCAAGCTTGTAATCATCTGGAAAGGTGAGCTCGGGAACATCGTTCAGCAATTGGCGGGCTGAAACACTCGAATTGCGCAATGCCAAATCCAGACAATCCTGGGAGATCTTCGCGGGTATGTGATTGTGCAGTTTCAAGCGGTGACACCCTTCCTTGTGAAAGCACTCTGCCAATATCTCCACATGCTGCCTACTTGGCTCCCTTCGTACGTTTGTGCCATCCCAATAGAGACGGAGCACATCGAGGCTCACGCGTGCTGCACCTAGATATTTTAGACGCCTTTCAACGTCAAGTTTATACTCCTCAGCCCGAGCTCGAGATTGACGCATGTTCCTGGGGGCTTGGTCATGCAAAAGCAGGAGGACGAGCCGGGTCCTAGGAGCGAACCCTCGTTCTTGTACCATCGCCGATAATCAAATTTGATTAGGCTAGTGATGGAATTATTCAAATCATGGCATTCGGCTTGTTCAAGCCTTAGCCAATAACAGCATATACTAATTGAAGTATAGCAAAATAGCACCAGAACTTTGCCAGTCAATAATTAGCATTTGGCGCATTACACCAGTTAGGTTTTGACGAAAAAAGCAACTAGCAATTGAGATATCCGAAACACACAGATTACCTTCATCTTCGTCCCATGCTCGAAATCATCATGCTTGCCACCATTGTTGTTACTGCGCAAATATCGCACACAGACATGGTTTGTACCCCACCTCCTTGGTGTCTGGCAGTTCCTGCTCTTTGGCGTCGAAGTGAAAAAATTGCTACAGTACTCTATCTAAGACATGTATTGGCACAAGCTATGAAAATAGTGAATTATGTTGGAGAGCAACACGGATATATGAGGTCACTTAATTTACGGCGATGCTGTTCCTAAGTGAGGTCACGCCGCTCATCGAGGCGAAAAAACAAAAAATCTGTCAATTGCTTGGAAGGGCACCCGAGGGCATGATCAACATCCCTTACGTATTGTCTTCAGAACAAACTCGATGGAATATAATATAGTCATTGATATTCTGGAATTTCGAAACCCTCCGGGTGATATGCATTGCTTTGTAAGAGTCCGAGAATAAGACCAGATAGATTCCTCAAGAAGTGATCTTACAGTTCTTCATGACCAGCATGGCTAGCTTGTCCTTCACAAGGTCCTAGTCCCCCAGCGAGACTCGAGTAAACCGTCCACCAAGCTTGGAAAGCGACTTCTCGATATTCTCCACGAAGCCATGCTGTTTCAAATGCTTTGTATTGGATTGCTTGAAATAGTCTTAAAGTTGTCCCTTCGACAAGGGTAGTCAAGTTTTTGAACTCCGTCACACTCAAAGTTTTTCCAGCAAGCAAGTCCAGGCTCAAACTAAGCTCAGTTCCGGGCAATTCGAGCGTTTCTTGAAAGTATTCAAATGGAGGCCAGCGTCCGGGGCTACCGTTATGTGCTTGGATGATGTCTCCCGCTACAAGCTGTATGGCGACTGGCAACAAAGTAGATAGCTCTGGACAGCTCCTACCAAGCGCAAATTCGATAGGCACAACCAAGTCCTCGGATTTAGACTTCATGAAGATCGTTCCACCCGCAGTGTCATTACGACCATGTGGAGTTGAATGTAGTTGTGATAAATCACGAGCTTGACCTGCGCCTTGTGCGAAGGATTCCTGCGAACCTGGCACAATGTTAACTCTGCAGTTGAAAGGGAGGGGACCTTACAGGGTGCAAGGGCTGAATGATATAGGAATAGGAAAGGCAACATGCCACTGAACATCAAAATCGACTCCCACATCGTTAGCTCACAGTCGCGAAGTTTTGTGGAAGAGCTTGGAATTGACGGCTGGTAAGAAGCGATATGTCCTGGGAGGATTCGCTCTGTCGTTACCCTTGGAAAGAAATGAGGATATCGCAAGCAGTCATAGTGTGCGATGGAGACAAAGGAAGCGATGTAAGCGAACGCGGCTCATAGGAGACGAATCGCAAGAATGAGAGGTAATAGGGATGGTTGCAATAGAATGGAAATCAACTGGCGAAACAATGACCCTAGGTGTGCTCACGTACTGAATATGTTCAAATATGGGCATATAGCCTATGATAACTGAACACACATCATAATGCATAAAAATCTCTTTAGTATATGCTATTTTAAGAATGTCCTCTCCCAAAAATAAATATGAAACAATCCTTTATTTACCCGATATTGTTTTAAGCCTACATGAATCTAAGAATGCACTCTTTTAAGACATGACGCAGAATAATTTCTTGATCACTAAATGATATTAAGCATATACTACAGATTTGTTTTCCTTTTGCACAGAAATATCCCAGGTATATACTAATCTAGGATGACATCTGCTCGCTCGGCCTAAAAGTTTGTATGATTTTTTATTTAGCGTTAGACCGACTAAACATAACTTCGAAGGTTCTCAGCTTTGTATTTTGTGACTCTAGATTGATAGCCCCCTTGATGAAATCAATCAGTCAGCCGCTTCAAAGCTTCATTTATATGACATGCCTATTGGCGGAAGACCAGGTTCCCCTTGAAGGGTGCACATGTGCTAGACTAAAAGCTTGGCAGCGCCCTTGAGCCACCTTATTTACATTATCCCTTGATATCCAATGTTTACTCCACGATCACGATTGTAGTTTTAGATTTCTTCCACAAAGAGTCTGACGTAGAGCTTTAGAATACGAGAAAGAGCTCTGTCGGAAATACAAAAGTTAAGTTTACCACGCTGTTGGGTTCTGAAGAATTCGTGCAAAGTTTAGTAACGAAGACAAAGGGGCTACCATATGTTTGTGGTCCGAGCCCGCAAGCGAACCCCTGGATCTTAAGCGAGATGTGACGACTTCGCAACCTTGGCGCCGAGTCTTCAGGGAACAGATAGAAAAGCAACAGTCTGTCTTTCTTCAATCCACTGTTTCCTCGCTATGTGTTGTTGAGAAGAAATCCCGAGTGATCAGTACACCACCGGCACATCTGATGCGTGCTTGCACTCTCCACTATACACCAAGAGGCGTGGTAGTTTAGGTGGAATTTTGCAAATTGAAGCCAAACAGTAACTTTCTCGCCTAGCGGATAGGGGCTTCGCTTAAACAACCGAAAGAACAACATCAAAAGCTCGACTTGTCAACCTTTTTCCTTTCCTAGGATTCCATTTCGTCATACATATGCGGGCAAAATGATGACCGACATGGCTTATCTTCATGAGACCGACGTGTAATGCGAGCACATGTAAAGACGCTTAGCTATAATAGAGGATATGAACAATCAGGATATAGTAATTACCCTGGTAATGGACAATATCAAACACGAGTAACAGGATGAGCAGGTTATAGACACTCCTTTGGAAACCCCGTCACTGTTGATTCTGGTGTCAGTATAATCTATGGAGGTGAGCTCCTCACCAAAATAGTCATTCGGCGATTCTGAGTACACTGCCTCAGAGGAGCCAGTGCGTGTTGAGAAGACAAAAAAGAAAGCTAAAAAAGGTCTTGTAATAAATAGTTATAGTCCTTTGAGATTCTTGTAGGTGGTAGTCGTTGTAATGTGGCCCATAAAGCGCATTAGTTGCCATGTTCGTACTCAACATGACGGGACATCAAACTCGTCTAACAGATATGATATCTATTACGACTGGCGTTGCCAAGATGCATCCAAGTCTCCACAGCCAGAAGTAGCTCTCAAGCCAAAGTCTACCTATGCTATATTACTAAGCATTGAAACATGCGGAACCTCTCCACGCAGTCCTGTAATCTTTGGACTGTGGTTTTCCCTTCTTTGGCGTCTTTAGAATCTTCCAGATATTTCAGTTCGCAACCGGACTCTTTTTTTCAAGTGCTCCCAATTTTGAAGAGTAATTGACCACCACGATTCGACAGCGGAACAGCTGAGGTGGTGATTTGTGGCACAAATCGAACGACCGACAGCATAGTCCACCACAATCTCTGTCTTGCGTGCTTACAAGGTAGAAAAGCAAAAAAGAACATATATGAAGGGAAGGTCCGCGATCTTAGCGTCTATATCATCTATTCATGTAAAGAGGGGAAGCAAGAACCTTCCTTCCTCAGCAATTAGTTTCTGTCTGAACCAGATTATCACTGGAAAACCGCCTCTACTATTCTATTATGCCGCTTCACCTCAACGTACCAAGTGATTAGTACAATAGATG
>JACBAH010007374.1:0-28415 GCA_014282315.1 Neospermospora avenae | reverse complement strand
GGGCTCCCCCACCCTTCTGCCTGCCCACACTAGGCACAATACTCTTCAGCGTCTCTTGACCTACACTCCTCTTATTCTTAAGGGCTATATCCATAATCCTTCCCCGTTCCTCTCTGATATCTGACAGATCTCCGCATTTACCAGTCGAGTAAGCTGACGCTGTAGTATTGATAGAACTAATACGATTCGGACTCTCGTCGACGCCAAAATAGTGATCTGCACTGATACTGCCTCTTGGATGACGAGCACGACTGCTGTTGTTGCCGCGAGAATGACGTCGCATCTCTGTCCAGATTCGCCTTGCTGGATCCATCTCCTCCAAACTCCTAGCTTGAATAGATCTAGGTGTACTGAATCTGGCGAAAGGACTTGGTGATCCTGTTCTGCTCGGTGGTGTGATAACACCTCGAGCTGATGCTGTTTGAACGAGCGGAGATGGAAGTACAGGACCGAGGGGTGCTACATGATCAGACGGCACAGCTTTGACCGTCTCTTCGCTTGAGCCATGAAAATGCTCAAACCTCTTCGCCAATGGGATAGGTACTCGCTCGTCAACAAGCTTTCTGACGACTTCTCGAGCCAATTCCGAAGGCAGATATGTTTCTACCAGATTGATAAGAGGGCTGATCTGGGCTGGTGAATTGACTGTTTGAGAACTTCGAGGTGACCATGCCGAGAGAGGATTGTGCCGCTTGATGATACCAGTCGCCTCGGTCTGTATTCTGGTTATTTGCGTGCTCATGCAATCTGACACAGCAGCAGGCTTCTTAAAGTTGATGAATGCCGAATGCTTGTAAGTCAACCGAACAGTCAAATATGGCGTGAGTGTATCACCTAGGTCATTCTCCAGTTGTGCGATCAACCCATCCGAAGAAGACTCTCTTACATGAGTTGCAGGGGAATATTTGTTGAAGCGAACTTTGGCGAGAATGAGTTGTGTTTCTCCTGCTCTGATGACTTTACTATTGTGAAGATCGCCAATAATTTCGGAGACGAGACATCCTCGCCCTGGATGGAGATCGACGCGCATAGAATGTAGACGGCCATGCGATTCGAGGTCTGGTATTGTGAGTATCTGAAATAATGGACGGTCTGCAAACATACCTGGAATGCTTGAACCAGTCAACGAAGATGCATCATAATTTGCCTCGTGACCATCTGCTTTCCGAAGAGTACCAGTGATTTCGATAGCTACCCAGAGGAAACATAGACCTGTGTCCACGCTAGGAATCTCAGGGGTTATGACGATTTGCGGGCATAGAACGAAGACGTCTGGAGAGAGGACTCCGGGTATTGATGACGACAGGGGATCGTCTTGATAAGAAGATATCCCGGAGTCTATACCTACATCTATAACGTCTAAGCTGCCTGGCTCAAAGGAATGCGTGCTATCTGTTGAAGCTATGCTGTCTGTATAAGACTCCGCAGAACTAGATTGCTTGCTGCGCGAAAGTCGGCGAATCAGTGTGCCTTTGGACGTCTGCGAGCCTTTGCGACGAATCGATTTCGACTCGACTGATGAGCGTCCACCGATTGCTCGAAGAAAGAAGTTCTTGGATCTGGAAGGACGCCGCTCGGGTATCTTTGGAGGACTGGCTTTATTGGGACTTGGAGGTCTACAGCCCGATGGCGAAGGGGTAAACATGGAGCGTCTAATATCGCGTACTGAGTATCTCGTAGCTTCAATATCTGAACTTCGCTGAAAAAGTTCAGACTTAAGAAATGCACCAGCACTTGCAGTTCTGGCGGTTTTTGGTCGTGCCTTGGGTGTAAGATCTAGGTCGTCGTCTATCTCAGCCACATCTACGCAGTGTCAGCTCGAGTGGACACACTATCGTGGTAACTTACCTGCGTTCTTCCTGACAAAGTCCGGGAGGGAGTCTTCGCAACTATTACGAACTTCTTGCTCCTCCAGGTTTATTGCTACAATGCTACCTCTCCCTTGCCTCTTTTTCCTCACGGTCAAAGGTCTGTCGAATCCCTGCGGTGGACTCCCCTTACTCTCGCATGACCCGCCAGAAGAGCCGCGTCCTCCGCGGACAATCTCTCTGGGCGACGAGCAGCTGGCAAGGGTTTGACTACGTTTGATGATACGAAGAGGTTGCGGCTTGGAGATCTCGGATTCGCGAAGCTCCACGCCAGGCGTACGGATCTTGAGGGATGCCATATTCTCTTCGCAGTGTCTCCAAATGCGTTGTCTTTATCACCCTCGCTTAGTGACCTACGACGAACTGGAGATTTCTGGTTGATGAAATTGCTATAGCCTTCACGGGAGTCAATGCTCTCGAGGTCGACCCAGGAGTCTGCGTAAAGCTGCGAAGTACCAAGGTTCGATTTTCGAAGCTTGCGTCTGCGGATAGATTGATTGGTACCAGACCAGGGATAATTCTTATTCCAAAAGTTCTTGAAAGATCGTCCGGCGCGTTTGAAGAACTCGCTGGCGTAGACTGCGATAAATGCTGCGGATGCTGCTATTACAATCGGAACCAGGATGAGCGCTCCGATTGCGTGGTTATTGCTATTCATAGCCAAAAGTTGAAGATATGAAGCTTTTAGAATAGAATAAGACAATGGCGACGGCAGATAGAGAGTAGAGGAGATATTTGAAGTGGTGTTGTCCTGCTCATAAGGAAAGGGCGACCGGACATTGAGATGAAATACCGAAGGGAATTACGAAGGTATGCCAAAAAGCTTCCCCTACGAGCGACCAAGGTACCTTGACTCGACCTTGCTCAACCAGCATCACAAGCTAAATCTGGCTTGCAGCAGAATTCATGCCTGGCAAGGGACGAGAAAAGGTCGATGTATGCTACTTGCACAACAGCATATGAATAGACATAGCTCCACGATTACTACAATTGCAGTTGAGAAGACAGGAATTCCCAGAAAACAAACTACTGCCAACGTGAAAATTTGCTTGGTCTAAGGCCTTCCAACCATATGTGCCGATGACTGGGTGAGGGAGAATGAGTTCGAGTGCCACTTAACAGGAACTCGCTCTTGAGAGGCATCACAGCGTAAAAACCAGAACTTGTGGCTTCCATTGCCAAGAGATATTTTGAGTGAATTCATGCCCAACTCCAAAGTGCGTATGGGTATCTCATGCTTGCATCAACTCCGAAACAGATCCACGCCTAAATCCTCCCTCGTTAACGGCTGCTCAGCAGCTTGGACATCGACTTCTCGAGGTCCCAGCATCTATACAGCCCCTCTTCTATGAGCGTCATCTTCTCCTTCAATCCCCAGTCTCACGCTTTCCATGACTTGCTCAACCTCTGCCTCGTCCAGATTCAGAAATCTGATCAGATCGTCCCCAGCATCGCGACCAAATAACACTGCTTCGGCAACACTATTGTCCACCCCTTTCCTGACTCTGACCTCCCAGACGCCCTCCCAGTTCCACTCTCCAGGCCTTCTAGCAGCCAGAGGCGCGCTAGAGCCGCCGGCCAGACTCTGATACCCATCTTGCCCACCAAGAGAACTCCCATCCTCACTCGACCCATCTGCCCAATCGGCCTTCTCTTTTCCCTTCTCCGCGATGCTTGGTATAGCTCTGAAAGTTCCAGAGGTAGGAGACAACATCTTTCCCGCCTTGACTCTGTAACTTCTCCACGCATGCCACGCCCCCGGGTTGCCCGCCGCCTCAAGCGGGACCTGATCTAGCACCGCATCATCATCGAATGTACTACGTATATACCTCAACACCTCATACGTGCTAGTCTCCTCCCTTTTGCCTCCAGATCCATCACCGCTACCGGAAGTTCCAGGCGTAGGGCTCCCACTCGTCCCGCTGATCACACTCCCAGGACTCGGGACGCCGCTCAAACTCCCTGCCTTTCCGGGCGTCTGTACTTGTTCGCTCGCTCCGCTCCTCGAGCGATCTGCACTCCGCCTGCTTGCCCTTCCAAACCAGCCTGGGAAACCATGCCGTAGGGAGAAGCCTCCGGGCGGTAAGCGCTCTTCGTCGGTTGCGGATACGGTACCTCCGTCTTGTATGTCGGTCGTGTACATATAGGTCGTGAGAGGTGTTATAAGTGGATGAAAGATATCGGTTGAGAAGGTTACGAGTGGCGGAAGGAGGGGATATGTTGGCGGGAAGGAGATCTGGAAGCGCAGAATGGAGGGGGCATAAGGACCTGGTAGGGAGTTAGCTGCCGCTGGACCTGATAGTTAGGCATCAGGTGTGGAGTAGATTCAACTTGCCTTTTCGTACGAACAAGACGCCGGACCAAAGCGTTGGATCGCCAGGCGTGAGGGACATGAAGACGCCATGAGGACAGGCGTATTTGAGACTCGAGCTGCAATATTACATCAGCTTCCCTGACAGACAACCGGCACTGAGTGATGACATTTCGAATACTTACAATTCGACAAGTAAATGCTGTCTCCGCACAGCGGGCAGGTTAGATAGTCGTCGTGGTGGCATTATTGTGTTCTTGACGCGTTAAATGGTCGCTGGGAGACGTGAACTCCGGGTCCGGGCTCGACATCGCTAAGCTTTCTACAACACGAGATGATGTCTCAGGCCAGAAAACAAAACCAGTTTACCAAGGACAGAGGAATTGACATTTCGAACGTGTACCATGAACTCTCGTTTATTTCTGTACGTTATCTAGCTTTATGAGGTAGAGGCATCAGATATTCACGATTACATCCCACCGGCCCAGACTCGCAGCACTTTGTCTTCCCAGGTATCGCCCGCATGGTATCTCTTCAGTCTCTGGCATGCCACCATATCCACCATGGTTTAGGTATCTCGAGCCTCCAAATCTCCGATGTCTCTGCCTCACTTCTGACCCAATCTGGCCTCGACCTTGGCCTTCTCCTGTGCTCTAAGTTCCTTGACCTCGTCCTTTGTAGCATCGTACCTCGCGCTAACTTGATTGAACGGATTATCCTCGCTCTTCTCAAACTCCTTGCGTATCCTCTCCTTCTTCTGATTCTGTCGCAAGCCCTGTCCAGATCCATCGTCCTCCATCTCTTTCAGTCGCCGTTCCTCGAACGCAGCGAAGGCAGCCTTAAATCTCCTCTCCGGATGTTTATCGATCTTTGCTGACGAATCTGCAGTCAGGTCTAGTGCATCGAGTGCATTATCAATACCAGTAGCATTGAGTGCGGAAGCTGTGCCAGAGGAGGCTGGCTCATCGAGTTGCGAAAGGTCGAGTCCTTTGGCTGTCTTTTTAACTGCGACTTTGGAATTCTTAGGAGCTGCACGAGCGTTTTTCTCCTCTTCGGCAAGAAGAGCGTCTTTCTCGGCCTTCTTTCGTGCTTGTTCTGCCTTCTTTGACGCTTCTGCTTCCCTAAAGAGCCATCTGAATTAGTATATTGTGCAATGAAAAGCGCTGTTCCAATGTCGCATAGCGGGGTAATTGTGCCCCTCCAGACCTCGAGGAACTTTAAAAGTTTGAAGTGTTCGAAGTGTTAAGCACTCGGAAAGTTCTCATCATAAAGAAGCTGAAAAAGGCATACTTCTTTGCTGTGTTCTTTGCTCCCTTGCCCCAATCCTGATCCTCCTCAGCAGCCTTCTTCTCGTTCTCTACCGCGGCTTTCGCAGCTGCGGCCTCCTGTTTCTTCGCGTTGCCTGATGCCTTTTTCGTGTTCTCTCCTGCTCCTTTCTTGCCTGCCATGTTTGCGGTCGGGGTCTAGTTTTAGTTTCGAGCAAAAGTCCAGCAGCGTTTTCGAAAGTTTCGTAGGGATGCCAGAGACTATACGCAGATATGGTGTACGTTCATGCAAGTTCACGAAGCTTTGTATTGTACAAACAGTCCTCATATTTACCCCGCCACCACGTGACTAAGCGGTCAATATTTGCTCCATTCCGGTTCAGCTTCTTGATCACTCGTGACTAGGATCATTGGATCTGAGTTAGGACTACCTCCATTTTCAAGGAAGTCTTTCTTCGAGCTCTCCGCTATGTGAATATGGGCATTCAGAGTTCAAAGTGATCACAAATCTTGATGTCAAAGTTACGCACCGTCTAAATTGGGCCTTGATGCCAGCAAGAGTTCGACTGATCTTTCAACCCAAGCCGAATCTGCCTTGATAGATGCAACAGATAACAAGTTCCTTATCACTCTCATATCAACAATAAGATCCTGCCATTATTTCATATTTTGCTATGAAGTATCACAGGAGACTTAGTTCCTTGCCTCCCCCATCGAGGCAGTGGCACTTGAGATCAATTATTCACATGCCCTTGCCTGCTCTTTCCACAACAGATATACCTCTGTTGAGTCTCGTGTTAACCACGCCGGGAATTGAATGGATACAAAAGAGGCAGTGTAACAGTTCTGCTTATATGCTGTGCCCAGCAGCACGAATGGCAATACGTGTAAGATTTGGAGTGGCTTTCTCTGCCCATCCTTTACACTTTCAATGTGTTCCGGAGGCTATCGAACAGATTCGCACCAACCATGAAGCATCATCTGACCTTTTTGAGAGCGATTGTAGCTCGTCATGGTTGCACAGCATATGCCGCAGTCTGTGTAACAGCGAGCTGCGAAAACGATGACTCATGTATCACAAAGATTGACATCTGGAGATGCTCGGGAAAACGGACGCATATTACCGCAACCCTGCCATTATGACCTGCAGTGCGATGCCATCTCGAGCGAACTCGAACGGGAATGCGGTGTCCCGTTTGTCTGGGTGCTTCCCCGAAGACGCAAATACCACATACCAGGACATATAGTGAGATGGCAGTTCTCTCATCTGCACCTCGCCGCTTTTGAACGAGGCGTCCCCCGATGGATGGATCGCACTCACTGCAATAAGTCCAAAACGAATGGAGGAAGAGATGAATGAGAGGATAAGCAGTTTTTTTTGTGGCACAGCACCAAAACAGCACTTAACTGCCCCCATCGCAGACGCGGCGGGCATAAAAATATGTATTCGACCGAGAACTGAAAGAGAGATGCGCGCGCAAAAACTTCTGCAAGAAGTAGATTGAGCCGACCAGGTCACAATACTTGGACCGACATTCTTGCCTGTTACCGGAACCGGAACCGTGACGAGAAGATCAAGATGTTCATGGTTAAGAAATCTATGATTTCAAACAGCAACATTGGTTTTGGCGCGTGGCCTTGGCGCGAAGCAACTGTGGCAGGGCAATCTCTGAAGTGAGATACATCAAATGCAACGTCAAGGTATATCTGAAAAGGTGGCTGAGCTCCAAAGGAGTGAGCCACCAAGCCACCAACAAAACCTCACCGGCTACTGGTCCCCACGGCACGATCCGTTCCCCTCGATAATGGAAGGTTCACGTTCCATGAGCTGTTTTTGACTTTTATGTCAATCCCGAGCACATCGGCGCATGGCCCCCGACATATGCAGTCCAGGATACTGTACATCAATGCACAAATATCTGTGTATGCATGTCTCAGTCTCCAGCTCATCTAAGGCGTTGGCTGCAGATTAACTAATTCAGGGGACAGGGCAAGGTTTGGCAGGGTCAGATAGAGCCAGCCGAGCCTGGCTGACGTGGTTGGCAACATGAATATATTGGTTGTAAGAGAAGACGGTAAGAGACTAAAACGAAACATTTGTGCATCTTCGTGCATGCCAAGCGGTAATAGAAGCATAGACGCGGATGAGGCTGTATGGCATCCATCTTATGATTGAGATCAGCCATTGTTGTCTTGATGGTTTATAAGGATAGTGGAAAAGTGGAAGACGGTTGATGCCCGACGTGGTACAAACTCGTACAAGGCAGAAGCTTCGAATCACATCCTGAGGAATCACGCACGGCTGACGATGCCACGGCATGATATGACATCGCTTTCTCCGCTCCTGTCCCTATCAAAGGCTTTCCTCCGTGTGAATGGAAGGTCTCTCACCGAATCCTACACTGATGAGTGGACACTGGATGTACGTCGCTGCGCAATACCAGGCAGCATCAAGGCAGGGAAACCAGACAAATCAACAATGTTTTGACAACGCAGAAATTCAAATTCAACGGCGCGATGCATGCTGAAGAATACCCTGCTGGCGATCTAGGTCCCTGTGTGGAAGGGATATATGTGACGATGCGCAGGGGAACAAAGTAACAACAGCCTCGCATACACCAAATGTTTGATGCAAATGCATATATACGTATACATAGTTAATTTCCCAGGGACACGTAGACTATCGGGTACTATCCCAAGAGCACATCAGAAAGAGGCCGCGCAATACAATGAAAACAGCCCCATGACGTTGCTCGTAAACACTGATTTCCTGTTTGATTTCCTGTTCACATAACAGACATGGGAAGATTGTCAGTCGACCGAATCCTCTTCTATGCATCTTGAGTCACACAAGAGCCTCAATCTTGATGGTCGGTGAGAGATATGCGAAAGCGAGTCGACCGAGACCGGCACCAGTTGAGCGGTGTATATAATTGCAAATATACCTAACGTAGCCCGATCACGAGGGCAGGCGACATGATGAGGCTGACCATATCCACTGCTCGCCTCATGTCTCGATACTTCCGAGTATGTGCTGCGTGGCCCAGTACGGTAACGCACGATTACTCAAACATGGCGGTGACAACGGTAATAGTCTTACTTTCAGACAAGGACAATTGTGCTGTACCACGGAAATTTACGACCGTTTATCAGACGTTGAAGTCAACAAGTCGATTCGAATCCGGAAATTCGGAACCCTAGTGAGATTCGCATTTTGAACAGTACGGGAAGTTGGGCGTTGAATACATGGTTGTGGAAGTACCTCCGCACCAAAGCTTGTTGAAGTTTCGAAACAACACCACTCGCCTAGCTGTTTCAATCTCGTCATACGACTCTTGTGGGGGCTGACAGGGCTGTTATGATCCTCTTCAAGGATACGTAAATAACTACGGGCATATGCGCATCCCGTATGCACATGAATGGCATATATCTCGTAGGGAGCGAGCGGAGGTACTGTTAAAGTACAACTGGAGGTAATCCTTGCCCATGTTCCTCTTCGTGCGACAGCAACCTGTAATCATTTAACCAGTATTCTCGAGTATAAACACATCAGGAGTCACGTATGCATGACTCCATGTAAGACAGGCAGAAATGAAGAGTGCAAAAATAACCCGACCTTCGTAAAGCCAATGCAAGATAGCGGATCAAATATCAGAGTATCCATGTCCGTCCTCCAGACCACATGGAATCACTTCTGGCTCCTACCTATTTTGTTTATGTTGTTATGAATTTTCAAATAATTCCTGTGGCAGTAGAGATGATCAAGACCTCATTGAAACAGCTTGTTAATCGAATCCGCTCAAAGCGTTTCTAGCAATTATTCCCAGCGTCATGGGTGGTGATGCAGAGATGTCATCATTGTGATTGGAGGTACCGACGTCAGTTCTCCCCCTTCCAAACAAAGCGCAGCACAAGACTTCAGACACCGCAACATAACACAGCAGGTAGCCGTCCGGAACATAGCGCTGTCATCCATATGGCTCTCACATGTTCCACTCCAGATGTCATAGAAGCGGTCACTCACTGAGCCACAGACTGATATGACCGTTGGATCAGATGGTTTAGCTTGGGAGTGGCGGTGTGCTGTGATTCGTAGCACTCGGGCGTTACGATATCTGTCAGTCACGATGCGCTGTGGGACGGTGGAATTGATACAAAGTCAGTTGTAGATGTGAGACAAGATCAAGAAGCACAAAGACCGATCAAGCTCTTACTAGTAGCTTGCGAAGTCTAAACCCGCATTGGGCTTGTTGGGCAAATGTGGTGTTGTTCGCTTGGCGGGTCAATATAAACCGAGTGCGTCTGAGACTCGCAAGAGTCAAGACTCTAGTAGCACAGTAATAATCGGCTGTTGTGCCGTGGCTTAGTGAGGGAAATACAAATCGAAGCGTACGAAAGCGCATAACGGCAGACTGACAGCAGAAATTACCCGATAGGAAGGTTTCAACTAGACGATTCACGGGTTTGAAGATTCTTCGATTTGAAGTTGCTTTTTTGGCGATTTCCGATCAAGTTCCCCGCTTGCTAAGCTACGAAAGTACATCATGCTTCCCGCCCTCGCCAGCCTAGAAGGTGCTAAGGTTCATCTGAATTCATCTGATTGTTGATGCCTAGAGTAGCAGCGACAGGATCGCTCCTAGGTGTTATTGCTTCCCTGCTGCTGAATTGGTTATGAGGCTCGGAGGAAACCAAGTATGCATACAGGTTTCGCGTCTCGTACATTCGATGTCCAATATGTCTAACTACTCATATGTCTACCAAAGTCTTCTGGCTCATTCGGCGAGCCGTGCGCAATAAATCCCGGATGCAATCCGATCTCCTCGGCCCCAAGTCAGGCTTTGATCATCATCACATCAACATGCCTCCTTTCTCTTCCATTACTGTAATTGCTTGGAAAGCTAAAGCCAGCGGTCACACAAGTCCATGCTATTTAAAGACTAGGCTCTATATTTACCTTTTCCATCTAGACGTTTCCCCCTGCCAGGCAGCCATTCTCTCATACCGACCGAAAGTTTAGCGAGCGCATGGCCTCTCTCTCTCCCAAAGACTTCCCCGGCGGCACTTGGGGAGAGAGTTCCGCGAGCGAGGTCGAGTGGCCCAAAGCCCCTGTCCGGCCTCCACTAGGCATGCCTCTGGGACGATATCCCCGAGCCTGTCATCTATGATCAGCAGCGCTCTCAAGGTTTCTCGAGCCAGTAGCTCTTCACTGAGATCCATCCCATGCTCTGGCCTGAAGTGCCCCTCGCGCCCCTGAAGCAGGCCAGCCGTTTTCCATCAAGCATGCATAGGATATCTGGAATGCCACGCCCTCATGCAAAGATGTTCAGAGCATACCTAGGATTCCCGAGCCTGCAACAGCCTCTGTCCTCCCCACATCTCAGCTCATGATATCCACACTTTTCCATCCTCATCTGGAATTTCTCTATTGCTTCTCTGATCCCTGTCTCAATCCCGATTCCGCGGGTTGGTGGCGTGGAAGTGCTCCCACTGGTTGGAAAGTGGATGTTTCGGATGCGATAGGGGTTCGCGCTATTTGTCCAATCAGTTCTGTCTGGCGGGTGCACCGGAACATATTCGATAGTCCAACGGTTCGCGGAGTCAATCGACTTCATCACTTTAGGGTACCGTACATGACAGAGCGATCAAGTCATCACACTTGTGATGCTCATGTAGGACGAGACATGAGCTACAAATGTTAAAAAACTCATTCCATTGCTTCGCTTTCATCAATTGCTTTTGGTTAGATGCTTTCTTCTGGGTTTCGGGTCCAAGTATTGCTTATCATATCTACGGAAACATGGTCAGGGCACAAGACAATGCTTTTGCTCAGAAGCCACAATATTGTACCTCTCAACCAAATGAGTGGTACTCTAAAGCGGCGCCATCAAGAGAGATTGATTATCTATTCCGTACAAACGTGTGCCAATTTTTGCGCAACATAGAAGTGCTGATTACCAATTGACCTCGTGGTGAGGAACTGGTGAGAAAATGGCTTCGTGTTCCGTATCGCATCTGCTGCCCAATTATCAATGTTGGCACAAATGAAAACTTGGCCATGCGAAAGTACATTGGAATCGTACCCTTTGAGTGGCATGCGAGCCGAGACGCTGTTCTCGTTGGTCTCATCTCATCTAATGTAGAGAACCAACATATAGGCGACTGTGGCTCGACTATCTCCGCCAACATATGATCTGTAATACCAAGTGACGTCCATCACACATGGCAATTTGAAGAGTTTATCGGTTTGCTGTAAATATTTTCAATCCCAATCTAGTAAGCATATTTTCATCCAAGTAGGTAATATGCCATACTATGAAATCGCAAATTATAGATACACACCAGCATGTAAACAGCATTCGGCTCCACGAGTGCTATCAATCGCCGTGGTCTGTAACCCCGTATTGCGTACGGATGTGGGAACATCTCTAATCACCCCAAACTTCAAATTTCAAGCCCCGAACCCATCCTTCGATCGTCATATCGGATTTCGCCTCCCCCTTTTTTTAAGTGAGATGGATCCGTCGCCTCTCTTACTTTGACCCCTGACTAGAAAACGACCAAAACCCGATTTACTATCCCCCATCCCTGCCGCGGCTTCCGGAAGACACGAAACGGTCAGATCAACGGTCACATGAACGTGTTGAATCCACCGTCTATCAGCCTTCAGGGAATCCGTGCCTGTTACAGGTTTAGCTGCGTGCTGATATAGAGGCCAGTGCGGCGCAGAGGCTGCCCGCTTCCGGTGGCCTGGGAGCGCTAAAATCTTACAGGCTCATCCTTGATATCGTTTGGCTGGGATTGCTCGTGTTCTTGCGGCGCTCTTGTTAAGTCCTGAGATGACTCGGGCTCCGCGCTCATACTGGCTTGCCTGCTTCGGCTTGTTGAAGATACTATTGCTTCCAACCAGATCGACTACTGCATCTGCACCAGACTGCACGGCATGTTCATCGCTCACTCTCTTACACGAAGAGAGAGCCTGTGTACGGATGGTTAATCGCATATACGTGTTGTGGACTCCGGACGGGAGTAAGTCGTGATCACCCAACAAAATTGTCAGTGTAGTTCTCATTTTACACATGGACCTGAAGGGGAAAACACAGCATAAGAAACGAGATCGAGATACATAGCCAAGGAAAAAGCACACTCATAAGAAGCAAAAAGGGATACCTTCCGTCATCTTCACGGAGGAATGTCCTGCGAAGCGATAGTCGTATGTCGGCCTGAGATTTGAGCTATCTGAGGGCTTTTTCCTAGATTAGGCAAGACACGGCTACCAGCCAATAACGCTGATCTACAATTTTTACTCGAACCTAGTAGTAGATGTTCAGTAATTACCTGAAGCAAGCTGCGTGGTCGTCAGTCGTACTTCGTATGCCATTGAATCTTTGAGAAAGATCAGTACTCGTTTGCCGTCGGAGGTCAGGACTGATATCTCAACACTCAACTCTCAAATCTCAGCGTCATCCTTTTTCTTTTTTGTTTCGCACCGAGGTTTCTGAACGGTGAAAAGACGCTGTCGCTAAATGTAGCCCCGGCTATACTATAAACTCCCTCGTATCTTACAAGGCTGGCCTGCAATCTGCAGAACCAGTGTGCTGGTTTGTTCGACACAACGTGGAGTCAGGGATACGTCCACTTTTTGTTGGCCAATTCTCCAGACAAATTAATGTGGTCGTTGGTTTTAGGCCCAGTCGACTGGGCTGCGGATAACAGGGCATCGCCTGCAACATGATGTAGTGAGGTGGGGGCTTGTTCCATTCTCATCCGGGCGCAACTTTCTCACCGCAGCCAGCATTCGAGACAGCCAAGGGGGCCAGTTAGCACAGAATACAGCTTCGAGACTGGAATTAAGAGTTCCTTGGATAGAAAGGGTCCTTCAAATGACAGTGGAAAGAACTCTGCTATCTGGGATGATGTGATGGAAGTGTGTGGAGTATGGAGCTGTAGCAACAGGCCAACCCCTCTGTCTACTCCAAAACTCCCTCAGGTTGCCCGAGGCTCGCAACTAGCTGACTGGAAATCTGTCATACGGACACTCTGCTGCAACTATATACTTCCGGATTGTGCTTCCTGACTCCCACTTCGTTGTCGCGCACACCGCTTAGTGGAGATACGACGTGAAGGGAGCGGAAAAGAAAAGGGCCTGTGCTAACAACTAAGTAAATTATTGGAAAACCGAATGATCACTTCGCAACCCTGGCTGCAACTTAAACCAACAACCCAGCGAGCCACGCAGTCAGGCCTCTAGCAGGGACCCTTGAGCACCGGAGGGACGTCCAAAATACCCTCTGACCTCAAAGCCGTTTTCCATAATCCAAGATACCCTGAAAGCTACAGATTTGATTTCTACTTGTAGACACTTGGGTGTCAGTATCCCCTACCGAACAGTCTCAATGCCGAAACAAGGGAGACATTCAATGAACCGTCTAATACCGTCTAATACTAGAGCAGGGCAGATTTGACTTCACTACAGCTGCTGGCCCATCCAGGAATGCCCCTCCAGTCTGACTTGGGCGTTGTATTAGACTAATTAAAGACCACTGGGCAGAGTGCCCTTCATTATGGAGTCCATTACCGGCATGGCACTCAGTTTGCCCCGTACGATGCACTAATTTAGTAATTAAAGTATTGTCAAGGATGAGGGTAGGGTCACTAGTTTCTTTTAACGTCTCGTCACCGCCAGACAGGACGAGACCAAACCAGGCCAAGTATACCAGGGACAGAACAGGGCCAGGGGTAAATCATATTCTACGAAGGGAGGCCGCTAGCCGACCGGTACTTTAACAGTTCACTGCTACGATTTCTTCTGGCGGTCAAGTGAAATAAGAAAGTACATGAAGCGCCTCATGTGCCCTCCCATTCACAAAGCCAACTTCGATCTTCTGCTTCCTCCGCTTCTCACCAGACCATAAATCAATTCGTACGACAACACTTAAGATCCACCACCCTGTCACCACTCCCGGTTCGCACTTACACACATCCCTCCCATCATCTCAACCACTCAAACACTTCACGCATATCCTCGGGTTACAACAGCAGATATCCTTCGGTCCGGAAGAAGAATCTTGATCACAGCATAAAATCAGAGACGAATTCATCGCTACCCGATAAAAGTATTTAAACCTCATATGGTCCCCAGCTTGCGAATCAGCTTTACCGGAGAGCGACTTTGACACGCGCACCACCACTATTACAAACACCATCACTACTACGAACGCAATATTGTATATTGGCGATCACTCGAACCGAGATATTTCTGTCGCAAGACAAGAGTATTCGCAATGGCTCTCGCACAGAATCCGCGACCCCGGCAACGGACCCCTCCGTTTCCTGTTAGACAGATGACCATACTGGGTGAGTGAAAACTTCCAGTCCTCTGCATTGCAGTTCGCCAGCTCCTATCGGTGGACATTGAAGAGCAGAGAATGAAATAGTTTGATGGAAGGAATGTACTGATCAAAGACCTCACTTAGCATTATGTCGAATCTGCGAGCCTATCGCCTTCATGTCCATTTTCCCATATGTTTACTTCATGGTCCAAGATTTCAAGATTACCAAAACGGATGCAGAAATTTCAGTGTATGCAGGAATGGTCACTTCTGCGTTTGCATTCGCAGAGTTCTCGTCAGGTGTCGTATGGGGTAAATTGAGCGATCGAATTGGACGGAAACCGGTCCTCCTTACTGGACTCGCTGGGACCGCTCTGAGCATGTTGATCTTCGGATTCTCGCCCAATTTGCCAACTGCGTTATTAGCTCGTGCGCTGGGAGGCCTTTTGAACGGGTATGTGGACCGTTCTTTTTTTTTTGTGTGTTCCTTGCAGGACTTTTGCTTATTTGAGGATTTTCATGTTCTGACGGCAATGTGCATTTAGGAATATTGGCGTGTTACAGACAACAGTCGCGGAGATGGTTACAGTTAAGGAGCATCAACGTGAGTTTCCACAATCCTGGCTTCCGACAGGTCACATTTCCGGCCCGAGGATTTGGCTAGAGCCCGCAACTGACAAACCAAACAGCTCGCGCTTATACCATTATGCCATTCGTGTGGTGTCTCGGGTAAGTCTATTACTAAATTCACAAAACATGGGTCTAACACATCGCTTAGATCGATCCTCGGACCAACACTCGGCGGCGCTCTCGCCAGACCTGTTGACAGCTATCCTGCCTTGTTTGCCCAACACTCAATCTGGTCGCAATTCCCATATCTGCTTCCTAACTTGATCTGCACCGTGATTGTTGTTTGCGGGGTAATCATCGGGATCCTCTTTCTGGAAGAAACCCACGCAGAGAAGAAACACCGTCGCGATCCAGGTCTCGAGGCAGGAAAATGGATCCTAAGCAAGATCACACGATGTGCAGAGGCAAAGTCGAGTCGCTGTGAAAAGGCTGATCTCGATGAGGTCGTTTCATTGTTAGGTATTGATGATCAGCCACCCGGATATCGGACGACTGATGGATCACCAAAGTTCCCGTCCACTCCTGCGCCAGAGCCACAAGAGGCGTTGGACTTGAATGCGCCGAAGTTGATGTTGAGGGAGAGACCTGCATCAACAAAAGCATTTACGAGACAGGTCAAACTGAATATTCTCGGTTACGGAGTTCTGGCTTAGTAAGTGCAGCATCCCCATCACAAGAAGAAAACAGATTTGAGAGTCGGCAATTACCAAGCAAAGACTCTCGATGGAGCAGCTATAGAGCACAGTTAAGAAACCAATACTAACACATGTTGCAGCCACACGATGACATTTGATGCCATGCTCCCAACTATGCTCTCCACAAAGACCCCAACAGATACTAGCCACTTCAGCCTACCTTTCAAGTTCGTATCTGGTTACGGACTCTCCACCAAGCAGATTGGCGTCATTCTCTCTATCCAAGGTCTCTACAGCATGCTCGCAACCATCTTCCTGTTCCCAATTGTCGTTCGTCGATTTGGGGCACTTGGCCTTTTCCGTATGCTAGCAATTTCCTATCCTATTCTCTACCTCATCACACCGTACTTGGTCCTCCTCCCAGACAATCTCCGAATGATAGGCATCTACGCAGTCGTCATTTGGAAATGTACATTCAGCACCATGGCATACCCCGCCAACGCGATTTTGCTCACAAATTCCGCGCCAAGTCTATTGATGCTAGGAACTATCAACGGAGTTGCTGCTTCCACAGCTTCCTTGTCGCGGGCATTTGGACCGACAGTTTCGGGATTCTTGTTTGGTGTTGGCTTGAGAATTGGATACTCCGGTCTTGCGTGGTGGTGCAGTGCTATTATTGCTGCACTGGGAGCGATCATCTCGATGAGGATGACGGAGAAGGGAGGACGGATGGACGTCAGTGAGCACGAGAAAGCCGAAGAGGAAAGAGTCGAGGAGCTAGAGTTGGAAATGGAATTGGGCTTCGAGGACCACGTTCTGGCGCTTGGCGAAGCGCTTGCGGCTGCAGAACTAAGGTCAGAAAGTCCAGAAGCAGAGGGCGATATGGAACTACAAAGTACACGACAACAATAGACGATACCCTGATCATCAATGATTTGATGAACTTCCCTCGCGGGATGCACGAAACTACACTTAGCGAGCGAGCGAGCAAGCAACAACGACATTTTATGACTTCGAGCACTTTTGTTTAATTCCAACATCGCCCTTTTCCGAGCGGCTTTCAATTCTGGCTTTCCTCTGGAGGATCACTGTACTTAAAAATTACTCTTCGACCACAGCGACACCCAGCATCAGATGGGCTCGGCTCTCGGTCAACTACTGCTTCTCTTCCTCCGCCGCACTTTGGACCGTCAGTTTTCCTTTTTGGGTCAAATCGTTGCTTTTTAGATAGATATCCATTACCAGCGTTTGCAGCCACCTACATGCTGGCTTTGATTTAACTGGCGCATTGCGGGATTTCATTGCGGGATTTTGGGATATACACTGTGGAGTCGGCGTTCAAACAGACGGATATCAGAAAAACATTGGGCCGGTTCGAGGAATCTGGCAGAAGCGGCGTTTTGTTTTCTTTCTTTGTTTTTCGTAACCTTGCTTACTTTGGGACTCCCGAAAAGTGGCCTCATAGATACGCTCGGAGACGGGGACGGGCAAGATCAGGTGGAGAAAGGATTGGATAGGCTCAAGTAGCCAAACAATGGAAGAATTGCTCGCATCTTTATCATCACAATTGATAAATAACTATCTTCAACCAAGATGCCTGACTCTATAACTTTCTTTCTTCTATGATTTCTTCTCCAAACCTGCTAACAGAGGAAATGACCTTCAAGCACTGCACTGTATCGATCACATAATCTCAAGGTCCTCAAAAAAGATATTCTCCCTATGTGTGGTGAAAAAGTATATATCGATAAAAAGCGAAATAGATATGACGATATCTGGGTGACGTTGCACCTCAAAAGCGTTCATTGTCCATGAGTGGGATACTGTGGTGACCACATAAGTTTACTAGGTTGGGTGCAGTAATTTGATAGGTCATGAAGTGCAAACGATATGTATGATGTATCTTATATTTCGCATGTCATGTCTCACTTAGAATCAGATTCCAGTTCGATTTGCTTTATGTAACCTGTATATTATAATATCAATGATCTAAGACATCCTGAGCCCTATGTGAGTCAATTCTTAAATCATTTGGTTCCAGCCGTGAAAACAGAAAGACTCGATCCACAGATCTGTGTGGCTGGTTCGTCTACAGGATTCTCCGATCAGGCTCAAGACTAGCTATCGCTATAATCCCATTGACATCGGACTGTGTCATACCTTATCCTCCGGTGTTTAGGCATACTCATCAATCACACTAACAACGGGGGTATATGTTCCGCAAGGCACGAAATCGAAGTCATAACCGAATGCCTTTGGCCCAGCGATTCCAAGCCCTCGCTTGCTTGTCCACAGAGGATGAACTGCCGCAACCATGACGATAACTTTCAGTCCATAACGGAATTCAGGCACCCCGCAAGCCTCGCCGTTAAAGGAGTCAAGGACCATGATCAGATCTGGCACCATTGTCAAGATCTACATTAGTGTAATTAGCTGTGTTCTCCTTGTCCGAAGCGCGAAATGATTGTGTGTAGACTTGCCTTCTTCTTTCCATCCTTGTAGAACGCCTCAACAAGCAAATTCTCATTCTTGAAAGGTATTTCAACTCTCTCTGGTCCAGATTCATCATCGACACCATCCAACTCACTCTCTTTCTCATAGTCTTTGAGCCTTTCGATAACAAGCTTGCCATAGTTATGACCATTGTATATGGTATCGCCGATTGAAACGATCTTACCCTCGAAGACCTTCTTGGCGGACTGCTGACCACCAAACTCAGTGATCAGGTCACGGTGGATATTGAAAATGGTGCCTTTTGAGCGAGCTCGCGCGACAGCTCGACCTAGACGCCATGCTAGAGACTGAGATCTGGGGATACTGAAGGTTTGCAGCTCAGACTTCGTACATGGTCGAGCCGCGATCCCTGCTGCGAGGCTGTTGTCACTGGTCAGCAATGGAAACTGTGAGAAGTTGTGAGGAAGCTTCATGAATACCCCATAGTGATACAGATTGCACGGAGGACTTTGTCGACGGCAAGTGCATCTTTGGAAGTGCTAAGTGTCATTATGGTTCCATCTCCGCTTGCGAGACATACTGGGAGGAGATGATTGATGTTGTTGTCTTTCGCTCCGATAAACAAAGAACTCATCTCCAAAGCTGGGAATGCTCGACCTGCGTATGTTAGTCCGATGAGTCAGCATTAACCAGGAATATGAAAGCCTTACCCATAACATCTGCATCAATACAAGGGACATTATAGGCATGCGACAAATGAAGTGGTGCGAATCCGTTAGATCCACCAATCTCTGCAGCCATTGCTGCAGAAAACTTGATTCCAAGGTATTTCTGTAGTCCTTCCCAAGCTTCTCCAATCATGTTGCCACCAAGTCGTTCTATAGCAATGACTGGACTTCCCATACCTGCCACTGGTCCACACAGTGCATCCTCTGCCAAGTCTTCAATATCGATAATGGTGACATCTCCTCCATCTTGGAGAATTTGCCGAAGCTCAAGGTAAGAGCCATATGGTGTACCTCCACCTGCACAGCCGAGTATGTAGCAGCCAATTGAGAGATAATATGCATCAGTCTCGGTAAGATGCCAGATTCTATTACTGTCGATATGTGGTTTGTAGGAGTCATGGTCAACATACGCTTCGCTGAAAGTTTCCACTTCGTCGACGTCCCATTTCTTTGTCTCATCATAAATTTCGTCTATTGATGATTCGACTATGTCGATCTCCACACTGTTCAGGAAGCGATGGTAATCCACTGGTCCGACAACTTTCACCAAGATCTTTGACTTCCCTTCTATGTAAGGAATGCCTGAGACGTCTTCTTCTATGATGCGAATTTTATCTGCTCTTGCTCCTCTTGCGATAGCAGCGGCAATTACTTTCGCCTTTGCCTCGATGAGTTTCGCGTCTCTCACATTGTTTTCGACAATCATCTCAGCTGCTTCCCCAATCTCAGCACTGTGTATGGATTAGCAAAGTACGATACGCGGAACGTTTTGACTTACACGGCAGCCCCAACGGCGTTGGCAACACCAGAGTGTTCAGGAGTCTCGATAGTTGCGACTCCGACAAGCGTCGACGGGCAAAGAAAAGCACCACCTCCTACTAGTAACAGACTACATGGGTCGGTCGAGGTCTTCATTCTATCGATTAGATCCTCGACCATGACTTTCATCTTCTTCCTCGCCAACTCTATGGTGTCAAGTGTAATCTCTGGAGAGGAAGTACCGACTTTTGCGACTCCTGCTGCCACCATGATATCGGTCGCAGTTAGAGATTCACCACCAAAGCACTTCGATTTCTCCCGCAAAGCTTGTCCAACACTTTCTGGGCCGATACTGAACCTCCCCGATGGGTCTGCCGGTACATGAACAAGAGAACCTCCGCCAAGTCCAATGCTTTCGACCTGAGGTATCGCAAAGTTCACTCTCACGCCTCCAATCTCGGTAGACGAACTAGCTAGTCGTGGAAATCCACTTGGGAGCAGACATCCAATGTCAGTCGTCGTTCCTCCAATATCTACCACGTATCGACTCTCTTTTTGTTCGCCAGCTGAAGATAGGAATGAAGCTCCTCTGATGGAATTGGTCGCTCCTGATGCAAAGATCTGAATTGGTAAAAGCATTGCTTCTTTGGAAGACAAGAGTTGACCCGAGTTGGAGGTCAGATATAAGAGACATTTCAGGTCGAGACGTTTCATGGCTCGCTTGAAGCCGTTGATTGTTCTTTTGGCGAATCGAAGAATGGATGCGTTGAGGATCGCTGCGTTTTCTCGAGCCAGTATACCAACACCAGCGACTATCATCATGTTAGACTTCAGAAAGTCAGGGGTAGGAATGGTTCGCTGACCATCTCTTGAGCAGACGACTTCGACATCATCCCCAAGTTCGGCCTTTAATATATCTCGAACTCGATATTCTTGTTCGTATTTTTCATCAAAAGGTGAGTAAATTCCGACGACTGCAATCTTTTTAAGCCCTTTCGATTTGATAATATTTGCCTGCTCGATAACCTCAGATTTTCTGATTGACCCGATTTCCAAGCCGTCAATCTGGACACCCCCAGAAATCCTTGCTCCGTAGCCATTTATGACTGCTTCAAATCAGCTAAAGCTCCAATTGTAGTGAGTGGGTGATTCATTTACTTTTTTCAAAGCCGGAGGGAAGTCAATGAAAGGAGGGGTGTTTTTCATATAATCTCCCGCAGCTAGACGAAGGACAGCCACGGGCTCGAGTCTCGATGCATCACGTTCTACTACCGCGTTGATGAAGTGCTGTCAAATCAACAAAGGTCTGGAAAGCGCCTCTGCAATAGAATTACATACCGTCGTTCCAATCATCAGACTTGCTATATTTGGAGCTGTTATATTTGCCTGATTGAGAAGTGTACGAATCGCTTCTTCGATTCCGGTAGTAACATCTGTTCCTGTCGTGGCCTTGAACGATGAGATTACTGCCGCTGGCCCCGACTTGGTGGGGTCAAGAAGAACAGCATCGGTGTTTGTTCCTGAAAGGCGGTGAACAAGTCAGCGTTTTCGTCTATGATTCGTCTCATATAACGTACCACCGACGTCGACTCCGATAATGAATTTCTTAGGAGTCATGATTGACCGACTGAGTTGTCATGTGAAAAGTACAGCTTTTCCAAGTTGAAGTAAGCCGAAACTTCAGGATTGACGGTTCGATCATCTATTGATGCCGATATAGATATCTTGCCAGATAGACTTTTCTCAGGACGTTGTCTTCGTAAGACAGAATGAAGACGACTGTAGGAGACTGCCAAAGATGGGATGTACAGCCTTGGCGAGAAACTCTTCCGGCTGGGGTACCTGACAATTCATCACACTATTAGCACTGAAATAGTCTACAAACAGAACTTGCTGTTGCTAATTGAGAGAGCAGAAATTCAAACGGAATTCTAAAAACGAGAAACCCTGCCATCCGAGAGTTTCTAATGGATAACAGAGAGAACTGAGAAGCCGACCCCACTTATTCTTCTCGTTAAGCTATGGGTTGCTATCAAAACAACCCCACTTTGAGTGAATGTAGTTGGCCTTAAATTTTGAAAGTCGATCGTGTGAGCTAATTATATACCAATATTCTTTGAAACCATTTAAGGGACTAGCCCATGCCAGAAGAAAATCAAGCAAAGTGCCACTGCCGAATCGCCAATATGTTGACTGGTTACAATCGCCTCCGCTCCCTGACTTGAGAGTATACTACCCACGCTATGTTGTCGATTCTTTGAATGAGAAATTGAGAGCATTCGTTTCTTGGAGAATTGAGATATTAATGGACCCTTTCAGCTGCTGCCTGCTCTGACAATCTCTATCCATACGTCTGCAGTGAAGCTCAAAATCTTATGAGTCGGGTTGGAAAGGAAATGCTTCGTTGAATGGTTTAACCAATCTATGATGAAGTCTTCTAATTGGTAAGTTATGACACGAAGTGTGGCGGACGTAGTGAGGTTTAAAAAATCCTGAGAGTGATTGGAAGTGAGTATTGACTCCGGATCCCTGCAGGGTAATAGTATCCCATGTTTGTCACCATATATCTTCATTTCAGTGTATCAGGTAGAGAGAAGTACGGCGTGATTCGCCAATACCAGCCGTAAATATTTTGCCTGAAGAGAATGAAAGCTTTTAAAAGAGCCGGGCTATGATTAGAGTTGGCAAATGACTGAGCACAAATATTGAGGAGTTTCGTCTTCTCGATCCTCCCAACCTTCTCTCAGAAGTGAAATATCAGTACATTCGTGGAGTGATCACCATGTTTTTTAAAACACCCATTCTTGGTCTTGCACTGTTGTTACATGCTAGCATACCCGTTATCCACGCAACGGAGGACTATCCACCCTTACCAACAGGGAAGTGTATCACATTTGGAGGATGCAGTTAGCAGAATACTTCATAGTCCTTGATATAGTTTCTCGTTTCGCCAAAGGATCTGCTGGATCAAGATCTGCGTCTAAGTACGTGGCTATGGGATTTTCCACCTCAGGAAGCGCCGTGACATTATTTTACTATATGAATGGGAACAGCGCCAGTCCGCGAGTCTAGCTTCTCAACGCTGATGGGAAGTATGTCTTATGAACTATTCAATCAGAAATTTTCAGTGGACGTAGAAATCTGAAGTGTGTTATGTGGAGATATGGTGCATTGTATTTCTCTGAAGTGGCTGCTGATGGCAGTGGCGGAAGTGGGAGATCTGGAGCCGGTGCTGGAAAAGGATACTATGATGTCCATGGTCAAGGGTCCTGCTGCAATGCAATAGATATACTCGAATCAAATTCTGTAGCTACAGCTATGAACTACAGCTATGACAGACCATCCGTGTAAGGGCAATTCTTGCGATTAGGGTGAATGTGGCTACGCCCTTTATGTGGTGGTCAGTGAAACGATTGGGGACTAGGAAAGACTATTTATACTAGCAAGCCACTCACAGTCATCACGCAATTTGCTATCAATGGAGGGAAGTTGTCTCAGATCACTCGCAAGTATGTACAGGATGGAAGATACATTGGAAATGGAGGGACGATATCGAGTTGCGGAAATGAAGGAACGACTGGTGGGATGACGGGGAGGGCTATCATTGGGCAGAGGTAGTAAGTGTAAAGGCTCTCCTTTCCTTCGAATTAGACCTCTGAGATTAAACTACCGAATTTGTGTCAAATATCGATAAATCTGATTTTTCATAGTGCTGCTGGCAATGAGCATCTGGAATGATGCCTCTCAAAATATGGCCTAGCTTGATTCTGGCAACAATGAACCGTGTACTAGTGGGCAAGGAGCCCCTTCGAACATACAGTCTCAGCATCCCGATACACATGTAAATTTTTCTAACAAACGATGGAGTGATATTGGATCAACTTCAAGGACTTAGAAGTCAGGTTCCTGGTTCCCGCCAAGCTTTCTCCAGTTGAGCTCTATCATTCAAGATGGACTTTCTGGAACTGGGTCATGTGAAGAACCTTAAGACTACAAATCACTATACAAAAAAACTCCAAGCGACTTATTCTACCTGTATTTTGTCAGATTGGCCATCATCTCCAGAGAAGCAGGATGCTGAGTTCATCATTTATGCTAATCATACTTCAATCCTCATCATCAGTCTAAGTCGTCTTATCTGTCCTGTTTTTTCCAAAGAGTCTGACATGTCAAACAGCCATGCATGGTAAATTGTCCGTCAGGGAAAATTTCCTGTGTCGTTAATTTGAACTCAGCGAGAAATTATAATGTTCTTCTAGATCATCGGACTTACATACAGTTCGAGATAACAGACAATATCATTTGTGAAAACCTAGCTTGAATTGGTCGATTTCCAAGGAATCTCCACCAACGGTGTGTCTTCCATCCTTGCAATTACTAAACCCAAGTAGGGCAACTGGTTGACCACGACCATACAGCTTTTCTACCACTTTCGTTATGATCCGCAACCTCTGAATGTATGAAAATAGTGAAGAGTACTTCTGTGGATTTCACAACCTGAGTCTTGTTTCCTTACAATCTTTACTCGATACCTACACATAAGCCGTCTATCCCGGACTATCGTCACAATTCTGCTCATCTGATTCGTTGAAGCTCTTATCAGAGATCCGTATCTTTGGATCTTTAGCGTCCGTCCACTGTTTTGCGGACTGCGAAAAAACACCCCACGCGCGATTCCCAACCCCAGCCAACCCAGGCCCAGATTATGCGGCTGCCGCTGGGGCTGCCGGACTTCTGTATCGTGAGAGCTTGGTAGGTCAGATATTGCTCTGTTTTTATTTGCTTCTTTCGTTTGGAGAGTGCATCTTTGTATTGTCACTAGAAGTGAAGAGGCGAATTCCGGTATTATCTTTCAAGAGAAAGTAACGATTTGAATCGACTATTCGACAGACGAAGACTTGCTACAGCAGAGGATTCGCGCCTGGGGTTGAGGTAGGAGAGGAAAGTAGCCTTGTCGGCGCATTCAACATCACTACGAACAGAACAAGGCGCGAGCCGAAATTTTCGAAGTAGACAAGCAAGATAGGACGAACAGACAATGCCAGCAAGCATTCTACGATTCTCAACCTCAGTAACTATACCGATATCGATATCGAAAAAGGCCAGGCAAGCGCGTCAAGTAGGGTCACTGGGCGCAAAGAATCGAGCACAACTATCCGTTTGATACATCTGAAAAAGGCAAAGGAGACCAGCCCATAGTAATTCGAATCCTGAGATAAGGTGGAGGAGGTACAAGGTACGGCGCACACGGCGCCAGCTCCATCGTGGTGCGAAGGCAGTGGGAGATAGGACAGAACACATACCGAGTGAAGAATCGATGGGAAGAACGTAAACAATGAATCCCATATCATCCCCCTCAACGGGATACCCCTCCAAACGAGCTCGACACAGCTCCCCGGAGCGCAGTGCCAGTGCCATCACAATCAAAGGTCTCAGCCCGACGAATACGGGAGTAATAGGACCAGGCCCAGATGTTGATATCTCGCCCATCGTGACTGCTGGCAATGGAATAATAACGACTGGAGGAGGCAAAGTCGGAGGCCAGAGCAGCAGTTTTCGTAATGTGAGCGCGTGTAATAGATGTAGGCTGCGTAAGAATAGATGCGACCAGCGTTTACCGAGTTGTGCGAGCTGTGAGAAGGCCGGAGTGAAGTGTGTAGGGTATGATCCGATTACAAAGAGGGAGATCCCGAGGAGGTGAGTTTGCGAATACCTTCAGACGGTGGAGAGGAATTGTGCCGAGGGTGCTTACTATTCACCCGTCCAAGTCGAAGAGACTCGAGCAATAGTAAGATACTGACGAATATACGCAGCTATGTTTTCTACCTCGAGGCTAGAGTAGACTACCTTGAAAAGGTCCTCCTGGAAAACAATATCTCCTTCGCGCCAGCCGAAGTCTTAGATCACGGATCTCGCCCCGGCATAGACCCAACTCTCATACAGACACCCATCTCAGAAGATCCTCCACCGTATCACGGCTCTACAGAAGTCACACATAAACCCTCGCCGAAAGAAACAGAATGGAACAAAAAACAAGACGAGTCCGAAAAGCTCAACAAGCTCGTTTCCAACATTGGTAGTGTTTCTGTACAAGGTGCTTCGGACTCAAGATACCTAGGCTCGACAGCTGGAATATCTTTCGCAAGAGTCGTATTTGCTGCTGTCAAAAGTTCTGTTTCGGGAACAAGTAGCGATAAGAGTGGTGTTAGACCTTCTAGACCTCCTGTTACAGCTAAGGCAGTAGGGTCGGGTACCACATCTATGCGTGATTCATTTTTTGGATTACACACCAAGCCGACGATCAAGCAAGCTCCGTTTCCCTCTAGGGAGATTGGCAGAAGACTTGTAGAACTCTACTTCGAGCATGCGAATCCACAGATACCCATCCTACATCGCGGGGAGTTCATGAAAATGTTCGACCTAGCATTTGCGGATGGCGAGGCGAGAGTCAGGACGCCCAGGGAGCTTTATATGCTGAATATCGTATTTGCCATAGGGAGTGGGATCTTCCTTGGCGATGGGGACAGAGAAAAAGAAGGGAAGAGCGAGGATAGAAGGAAGTCTAGCTTGAATAGGCAATGTCAGCCGGAGGAGTATCATGCTTCGGCTATTGTGCATCTGGAGTCATGTCTGAGCTCACCTCATAGTGGGATCGATAGGACGGATGGATTCGGAGGCGGATTGGAGGAGTTACAGGCTGTTCTATTATTGGCTGGCTTTGCGCTCCTGCGACCGGTGGCCCCAGGGTTATGGTATATTATTGGCGTCGCGGTCAGGTTGGCTGTCGATCTGGGCCTACACTATGAGGACGGGAAGGACATCGACGTTGGACTACAGGAGGTCGCGGAAGAAAGGGCGGAAGACTCGGACGTAGCGCGCATGCAACGAGAACGTAGTGCTCGTGAACGTGGCCGTCGAGAATGGACACGCGATTTCAGACGTCGATTATGGTGGTGCACATATTCCTTCGATCGTCTCGTGTCAACCTGCGTTGGTCGTCCATTCGGCATAACGGACCAGGTAGTCACGACAGAATTTCCCTCCCTACTAGACGACAAATACATCACGCCAACAGGCTTCCTGGAGCCCCCAGTAGGAGTTCTTGAACCGAGTTACAAACATGTAGCGTATCACTACTTCAGGTTGCGCTTACTGCAATCCGAGATCTTACAGGTCTTGCAACATCAACAAGCCCAACAAGCTCGTGCTGGTGGAGCCAATCAACGGAATCCTTACATGCATACCGCCCTTCCATCACCATTCCTATCGAAATACGACAGTTTCCGCTCCTGGAGAATCGATATCGATAAGCGGCTCTGGGAGTGGAAATCCTTTGCTCCGACCAAGCGCAAGACGGGTGTTGCTTTCTCAGTCGAATTCCTCGAATTGAACTACTGGCAATGCGTCATCATGCTCTACCGTCAAAGTCTCAGCGTACCGCCGATGTTTGAGGGCGAATTTAGTACTAGTGAGGAAGTCAATAGTCCGAATGTGCATAATGTGGAGCTGAGAGAGGATGAGGAGAGAGTGTTTCTGAAGGTTGCGGAGGCGGGACAGAGGGTGTTAAGATTGTATAGACAGTTGCATCGTGTGCATCTTGTCAATTATACTTTCCTTGCTACACATCATTTGTTCATGGCTGGTATATCGTTTCTTTACGCTATTTGGCACTCGGCTATAGTACGAAGTCGTTTGGTAAGTTCTCTCTTCGCTTCATAGTACGACTAGTCTCCTAGCGAGAGGTGTAATCATTTCCACGTAAGTGAAACTAACGAGAAAACAGACGATGGATGAAGTCGACTTCACAATACTCGCTGCAACATCCGTCCTGGGCGATCTTATTGAGAAATGTCCACCCGCAGAAGCATGTCGCGATGCGTTCGACCGGATGTCGAAAGCCACTGTTCAGATGTGTATGTCCACAACAGGTTTCGGCTCATCAGCACTAGGACTTACTACACGTCAAAAGTCGCATTCTCACAGGCATAATCACAACCATGAAAATACCCCCGATTACTTTAACTCAAGCAATAAGGCATACAACTCGAACGTGAGACAAAGCAGCAGACTGCATGGCCAAAGACCAAAACCACAATTCGACATGGGGCTCAACGATCTCCTCAGAAGCCCTACCCAATCAGGATTCGGCAGTAATAACGGCATGACAGATGTCAAGAATGAGTTCGCCTTCCCGCCGTCCCGACATAACACATCAACCTCTACCACACAAAGTTCAAACCGAAATCACAATCATGCCACTTCACCATCCGAATACGCCATCTCACCTCCCCTCTCCTCTCTCGACACATCTGCGATAGACCCCTCTCTCCTCCCCTCCCCAACCCAAACAAGTAACACTTTGACCTCTGCCTCCACCACCTCAGCTCAAGGACAAGCCTACTCTCAAGCTATTCAATCCACTTATCCAACCAACCC